>JAPMLY010000705.1:0-122726 GCA_026401115.1 Tetraselmis chui
GCCAAGTTGGACCTCGCCCCTCCCCCTCCTCGCCTCCTAACCCCCTTTAAAAAGTCCCCCAAAATAAAGCTATGTGGAACATAGAGAAATATGCAGCTTGGTATGAGCGCTTGAGCAATGCCCAAGCGTGGCGCTCTGAAGGACGTCTGTAGTTGAGACAATTTCCTGGGAATTTATGGGCTTAATTCGACAAACTCCACCGACAACACCCGTTTTAAGCTGAGGTCTAACCATCCCGGATGGCGGCTTTATGCTTACTTCTCGGCTCCCCTACAATTAGGTGGTGCTCGGGTATCGTCGTGCTTGACGTGGTGAGAGGGGAACGTGTTCTTGACTAGCTTATGCTTAACATAGTGCATATCCGGAATTTTGTGGAGGAGTGTAGTAGGATACGGCATAAATCGAAAAGTCCGCTTAGCTCTCGTCTGAATATTTATGCTCATCTTTAGTAGTAAGGACGGATCAACATCCTTAGGATCCTTATGCATCAACATGATCGGTGTTTCTTATCACCCCCGCGCGTCGCTGCTCACTCGCAGCTTTCAATCCTTTGCCCATATTCAGTCGCTCATAGTACCCTTCCGGCTGAGATTAGTGACACCCCTTAACACACTCTGCCCAACAAGTGACCCGCGGCTTACATCAAAGCAAAAAACACCTGCGCTGACGGTTTACCGTCTGATATTGTAGTCGCACGAGATGTTTCAATCTCATGCTACCACACTTGCTTAGCTGCGGAACACATCCAGTCGCAACATTAGGTGACAAGTCAGGAGGAGAAGGATGCAGCGGCGAAGAGACAAACATTAGCAGTGCTAAACCAGAGTTAAAACACAGCTTAATCGGCCTGCGTGGGCTACTACTCTGCCGTGTTACGGCGAAGGCAGGACTCGCTATTAGTTGGTGCGACTCATATTACTACGGTGGCGGGGTGGTATATATAGGCTAACTGGGGCGGCAACTGATGGACCGCCGACTACTGATGATGTCGACGAAGCGCTAATTCACATGTTACTTGCTGTCACACACTCGCACGCACAAGGCAAGACATGATATATACACTTGTTCCCTCGCTACTCCCCCCTTCCCCCAACTAAAAGAACAGCAGCTCAGCTGCGCAGCTCTGGCCAGTTTTCAAAGTCGAGCTCCGAGCTGAGGGTGGGCGGGTTGGGGCCAGAGCCGGCGGAGCCCTTGCTGTTCTTGGCGGCGGTTGCAAGCTGCTGCAGCGTGGGCTCGGTGGCGACGGCAGAGGTGCCGAGGATGCCACTCAGCGTCGTCTCGCGCGATAGATCGTTCTCCCCGCCAATCAAGTCGTTAAACATTCCGCTCAGAGTCGGACTGGCATTCGCCTGAGGCGTCTCCTGTTGCGAGCTGCCGTTACCCACCGCCCCAGACCCTCCATTCCCATCACAAACCCCCTCTTCCTGCTGCTGACGCTGCGGCTCTTCCTCTGACTGCCCACCACCCTTCGACTGCAAGTTGTTTACGGCCATCGACAGCTGCTGCAGCGTGCCGCCACTCAACAGACTGCTCAACGAGACATCAAAGGGGCCGGTTTCCGAGGGGCCGGTCGCGACACCGCCGTCGGTGGTCTTCACCGGGATGTTGCGCATGTTGTTGTGCGCGGGCACCCGTCCAGTCGACTCAGCGTAGGCTGAAAACGGTCCCTGGCTCCACCCGTTGCTGCTGTCCTCCTGAGTCGACCCGCTCCCTTGCTGAGGCATCGTCGGCACGCTGCTCACGCTCCCGCTCCCGTTGGCCACTCCTCGAGGCTGCGAGCTGTTGAGGAACCCGTTATGCGGCAACGCGCCCATCATGGGGCTGAACTGCTGGCCGGCAGTGACGGGGACAGGGAGGCCAGCAGAGGTGGGAGAGGGCTGCGACAGCGAGCCTGCGTAGTTGAGTTGGTAAGCGGGAGCAGTTGACGGCGCCATCTGCGGCATAGTGCTCCCTATTCCGCCGTTAGCGTAGCCGGGCATGAGGGGCGGCATGTTGGGCGTGCCCGTCATCTGAGTAGGACGCTGGTTGCCCATCATACCAGGCGCGCCCGTGACCGCGACCGCAAAGGGGCTGGTTGTGTCTGGACCGGTGACTGACGTCTGTTGTTGCTGTTGTTGCATCACCGCCTGTGGCCCACCCCCGTACCCCATCCGCGCCTGCTGTGCCCTCGCGGCCGCAAACGCGCTGGCCTGATGCGCAGCCACCGCGTTGGCCTGCTGCACGCGCTGCGCGGCGACGGCATTAGCGACGGCGGCGGGGTGAGGCGAGGGGGGCTTGGCTGCCTTGTCTTCCGGAAAAGGAGGCCAACACCTGTCACCCAGAAGCTCCCACAAAGTGTTTGTGGGCTCCAAACCTCTGCAATAGACAAAAGCACAATGAAACACATTAGAATACACACACTTACAGAGAGAGAGAGAGAGAGAGAGAGAGAGAGAGAGAGAGAGAGAGAGAGAGAGAGAGAGAGAGAGAGAGAGAGAGAGAGAGAGAGAGAGAGAGAGAGAGAGACTCACCGATTGGTTGGGTTGTGGAAGCAGCGCGCAGCCTGGGCAATGGAGATGGGCTTTTGGAGGTACATGGTGAGCAAGACACTAAGCGCCTCGCGCCCCGCGTTTCGCTTCTTAGTCTTGAGAATCTCCACCGGCGCGTACTCCCCTCCCAGCTTCCTCACAAGCTTTTCTGCCTCCGTGATGGAAATGTCGTTCTTGGTGCGCATGCCGGTGCCGGCGCGCAGCATGCGCAGTAGACTCCTCGCGGTGTGCGACTTCACCTCCGGCGTGACCTCCGGCTCGGGGGTGGCGGGCGGAAGGGGGTGGCTGCTGGGGCCGGGACCCGCAGGGGACGCCGCGCCGCGGGTCTGCACACCCATGGGACCGTACCCCTGCTGGCCACTTCGAGTGCGTTGAGCCTTGCCGTCCGGCACCACCATCATGTTGGTTAGGCCAGAGGAACGGTTGCGCTTCATGGGGTCGTGGTCCGCGAGCGCGCGGATGGCTTGGTTTTGAAACATGGCGCCCTGTGGCACGGCGGGTGGTGGGCCCATGGAGCCGGGCCCCATCCCCATGGTCGGTGTGGGAATCATGGAGGGGGTGAGCATGAGGGGGGCAGGCATGGAGGAGGGCGGGTTGGTAGTGACAAGGTCACGGTTCAGCTGGGTGTTTTGAAGCAGGGAGGCCAGGGTGGTGGGGTCTATGTTGGGGTTGGCCTTCAAGCTGCTGCGCAGAGCGTCCGTTACGGAAGTCTGCTGCCCGAGCTGTAGCATGTTGAGTATCTCCCCGCTAGGGGCGTTGCCAAACAGGAAGGAATTCCCATTGGGGATCATGCCCTGCTCATAGCGGGAAACACAGTAGAGCTGATGTCAGCTTCAGCTATACTTCTCTAAGCACGCAGTCATAGGCACACACACAAATACACAAACATAGACACATCAATACAAGGAAACGCTGAAGCACATACACACAAATACACACATAACGAGACGTGCTAGTAAAAACAACCATACAATTACATTCATACAAACGCAAACAGAGATATAAACAAGTGTCATAAACTTTCCACGCTAGGGCTACCCATCGATAACGAGACTGGCGCCAAGGCTGCCGCAGTCTCCACCGACAATCTCAAGAAGAGCGAGCGGAGCGAGCCCAAGCGACGACGTACGAACACTGGGCGAACCAGGACAGCTTGGTTTCGAGGTACAGGTTGGCAAGGCCAAGAGCAGAGTACGGAATAAAACCCGACGACGACTCGTCAAACGGGAGGTCGGTGGCGAGCTGCGGACGCCGATAAAGCACTCGGCCCCCCAGGTCGAGTCGGACCGCGCAGACTGCAGGGCTCTCAAGGCGAGTATGACGCGACATAAAGGGCTCAGAGTTCTCTCGCAAGGTAGGACACACTATCGAAGGGTTTTCGAGTCGGAATGCACCGGTTACGCAGGGAGGGGTACAAGGGAGAGGAGGGCGCGAGCTAGTGGGGACAAACACATACACGACACGGAGCGAAGCGACGCTGAAAGGCGGCTGAAGAAATGGCCAAGCGCGACCCGTAGCCTGAAATTTCCTGTGACACATACAGCCTCGGAAATTTCGGAGGTGCGGCGAAAATAGGAGGCGACGTGCGGTAGGCAAGTGAGGGCTACCTGCTGAGTCATCGTGGCGGGGACTAAGCTGGCGAGGCCGGTGGAGGCAGGAGGGCCAGCTGGGGTTGGCATTGACGGGCTGCTGACGCTGGTGACGATATGGACGGACGAGCCGAGTCTTGGATTACTGCTGGACAGTTACGGACCCTGAAGGCAACGAGAGGCAGCCTCAGCAGAAGCTGGCCATATACCCACCCAAAGTTGGGACAGAACCGCGGTAGGGTCGGGCAGGTGGCGCAAAAACACGCACCTTGGTGGCCAATGTTTTTTTGTCTTGGTATACCCGCGGAAGGGCTTGTACGGGTTGGAATAGGTGTAATCCGGAAAAAGAGAAAGCGGGGCGCGCAACCAATAGGTATTGCAAAGCTAATAGACGAGCTGCAAGAGAATGACAAGCTCCGCGCAGGAAGACTCCAGCGTCGCCTGCTACCGCGCCCGCCGCGTGCTAGAATATCGAGAGGGTAAGTGTTCAGCAGGAGCAGTCTAACCGCTTATCAGCACCTTGCGGATACTATGGAGATCGCTAGCTACGGCAGGTACAGGTAGTATTGGTGAAGTGACGCGCACATATTGTGCGGCAGTGATAATATCAACACGGATCACCGCGACGCGCTTGCGGATGGGTATCGTCTATCGCCTGCCGGACCGCAAATTCACTCTATACAGGTATGACACCACAGTACATTCCATTGTTATTCTCATTCATGCAATATCATACGGCGAAACTACGGCGATGACTGTACTATAACGTACCAGAGCTTGCTATTACCGTACCATTCGCGTCTGTTCGAGAGACCGTATGTATTTCCTCACATGGCAGAGTTGCAATCGCATTCGCTCAAAGTATTAAAAGTTGTCCGCGGAGACGTAGTCTGCTCTCGCCCCGGCCGGGCCTGATATTCTGCGGGGATAGCCACAAGGCCGCAGTACATAGCTAATAGGTACCCGTAGACCGCTATATTATTTTTGACAATCCAAGATTCCAAGGTACGGTCATACGGGTACATGTACAAACAATTTATATTAACGACGCGCCCAGCATCATCGCTTCAATTATTTCGGTACGCTTCAAAGCTTGATTATCAGTTATTACTATCCCATTTCCGATGGATGCAATTTTCAGGAATTTGACATCATCACATGGATTTTATTTTTACACAATGCTCGCAGGGCAACTGGATTCCTCACCCGGCCGGAACAGAATCAATGACGTATAAAAGAACTCTACATCGCGCGTCGGCAAAAGCACTGTGAGCCTCACAAGCCACACAAACAATGTACAGCGCAAATTGCGAGAGATGCAAGCACGTGATTTCAATCTACGGCGCTGCATCGCGCTCTCCGCCGCTCACATTGTTTCATCCTTATATTTGGTGTCGCCGAGAAGCTGCTGGCCAACTTCCTCGTCTGCAGCTATCACCAAATCATCATTGCTGCAACTTAACGCTGCTGGAATTTGTCTTGTGAGTCATTATTTACTCCAAACAGCCACATTTAGGCCTGGACGGGATGCGGATACAAATTACGGGAAACTAAAATTAGTAGGTTTTCGATTAATAGACACATGAACGAAAAGAGTAAAAAATAACAAGAGTGAGAGAAAGGAATCGACAAAAGGTGAGAGCGACATTAAAAGGAGGTGCGTTTTTGCGGCAGGAAACAAAGGGACGAAGGTACAGGTCACGTTTAATCTGAGGGGGGCAACATATGTTTATGGCTTAAGCGCATATCAGTTAAGGATGTGCGGTATAGCACACTCCTCCAGACAAATATCCGGACATGCAGTATGTCAAACATAAGCCAGTCAAGAACACGCGCCCAGCATGTCAACACGTCACGCACGACGACACCCATGTACCACCCAAGTGTAGTAGATATGGGAATCAAGCAGTTAGACGTCATTCGGTATGGTTCGACATGAGCTTGAAGAGAGTGTTGTTAGTGGAGCTTGTCTTATATTAAGCCCATAAATTCGCAGAAAAAAAAACTACACACGTCGTAATGAGCGCCACGCTCGGGTAGTGCTCAAGCGCTCATAGCTAGCCGGATTTGGCTCATTGAGCCGCTTAAATCTATTTTATTGGACTTATTGGAGGGGGTTTGCAGGCGTGTTCAATGCGGGAGGTTTGTTTGTGGGTGTGTATATGGGGCACGGAAGTTCACGCCGTAGGCGCGGGTGATGCATTTGAAAGACAAGCGAGTGAAAACCCAGATGATGCAAGGTTAGAGAAAAAGTGCACACCATGAATATGCGAGGGCGATTGGCTTTGGCGAGGAGCGGGGTCCAGCTTGGCCGTTTGGGACGCATCACGTTGACGGTGGTGTTTGGAATGCTTGGGTATGTGCTTCTGCCAACCACACCCGCTCCACGCGCGGCATACGTCGGTAATTGGGCTTGTTAATCAGTACAAATGAAGAATTGATGAGTAAATATCGACGGAACCGCACAAATCGCCTCATGAGGTGAGCCGGATTCGACGGGTGTTGCTTGACATTCCGGCTAAGCTTTGCCGAAATATTCCGGACAATACAATAATACGCATAAACTTTATTGTGAGCGCATGAACCCAAGAGTATAGATACGTTAGACGCTTGTTGGAAAAGCGCGTCCAACAGTACATGTTTCTAAAATGTTTGAGCTCGTTTCCGAAAGTTATGACCGTTTGAACGTTGTGGCCAAACGCGGCGTGCCCTTGGGTTGTGCTTATTACGGTGGTAAGTCTGAATATGCGCTTTCGTGCGCTTCCCCCACAACGACCTACCTAACACCTCCCCCTTCCCGTTGCCTATGCATCCTATTTGCCCGACCGTCGCACAATCGTTATTATTGCGGCGCTTTAAGCCCGTTACTCTTTTCGTCGATCCGGCACGGGTCATGTTTCAAAGAGCGTGTCGCGAGGGTGCGGGCGCGATAACCCCAAGCGCACCTGTCCGGTAGTGCTCGAATTTGCCCCCCATATTTGTCGGCGGCGCAATCTATTTTGGGCTTCAAAGCACTACCAATGATTCTATAAGATTTGTCAATAGAATCGACGCATGAATGCATTTTTCACATGCGAAGTGCGAAATATTGTCCAAACTTTTGGGTCGAAGTGTACAATATTTAGGGTTTACATACGTTAACGCGAACGCATGTTGCCGGTTGAACGCAAACATAAGGCTTGAACGATGACCCATGGAACGTCAGTCCGTCAAAGACAAGCACGTCTATTGAATATGCGGGAATCAAATGGCCATCCAAAGATTGAAACACCGACCAAACCCTCACGGGTCACGGTGGAAAGGCTCCTTGAGTTTAGGCACGTGGATTAGGTTAGAATGTAGTCGCTTCATCTCCGACCTCCATCTTTTCGTGTACAATATGCAATGCATATGTGTTCTAAAGTTGCTAGGAATTGGCACACGTCGATATCATGTCGTCAATAGTACCACTATCACGGAAGTAGCCCATTTACAATGTGCCATCGATCACAAACGATGCAGGTAAGGCATGAACATGTAACATCGGTAACAATGTAATAACGTTTGTCCTTGTCGGCGGCGCAGCGGCGGCGGCCCCGGAGGGGGATCGCCCGAATGCCCGTCGGCAACCACCCCAATTTCCTCGTAATGGGTGATGACGGCCATGTAGCAGTGCGTGCCAAGCATGTCACGGTGGGGAGCTAGGCGGGGTGGCCCGACATGTGTGATCCGCACGGTCAGCATCAGTCGGGAAAACCATTTGCAGAGGGCTTTGATAGTAAGTGCGTTAGTGACGAACGTTCGACCAAGAATGATATCCCTCTTTCCCCACCCGGCATTGTACGTTACGGCATAGTGCCCTAACATACTCCCTCGAGGAGGAAATGTGTCTAAGGAAAATGTAATAATGACATGAGACACATGTGAACCCGTGTGTTCTATCCATGACGGGAGAGAGGGTGGAAGCTGGCGGGGGAGAGCACAAACACAACACCAAGGAAGGGCGGTCGCTTCCAAATGTCACTATTGATGATGATGATTATTATTATCATTATTTTCCTATTCTGGGAATTGGAGCGGTTCAAAGCAATACAAGAGGACACGGGCATGCGAAGGATCGGCATGGTCACGATGCGGCGATCGTCGGGCTGGAAAGTCGTATCTGGAGGGGTACATGAAATATCCGTATCTCACGCCCCGCCAGCGGATTTAGCCACGGTGAGCTTATGCACCGTAGCCACTACTTCATATCATCGAATTATGAGTTTGCATGCAAAGGGTACGTGCACGGGGAAGCACGGAGGAAAGCACACCAAAAAAGGATACCGTGTGCATTTGCGCGGCGGTGGGAAGGTTGCCGGCACGCGCCTACGGAATGATCCCATTAAACACATGTACGATATCTTGGATGCGACGAGTACAACCATTATGCAGTTCGTGCATTTTATATGACTGGTACGTTCTCGCTACTACTTGAATTCCGCACGTACACCTCTTAGCCGATCGCACATGCTCACTGCGACTCATTCAAGGCTACATGCACTGCCCCATCGCTTAAGGCCATCACATCCACCGCGGCACACTCGAATAAATCGCAAACACTCTGAAAACTCCATGATCTTTTACTTTCCATACTTACCTCGACAAAATCGAAGCATATAACCGTTCCCTAGGTAACGACTTCGCAGACGCGCTCGCCAACCAAGTCGCATACGGTTATCCACCCAACACAACTTATACTACAAGTTCGGAAGTATCTATCGGCACCTTGACCTTACCATATGCACTTACAACCCCGCCACAAGGCGACCCCACACCCTTCCGCGGCACCATCCTCAAATCTGATGCCCACAAACACAGCATCAAACACACCCACAACCCACTCGCCCACATCACCAAACACGCCGCTGTGGCGGTTAGCCTCCTCAAGCTAAACGCTAGCACAAATCGGTTCTAATCTGTCTAGTTTTGTCGTTGCAAGATGGCAAAATGATGTTGTCGAGAGATAATGTTTCACTGCTTGTACTGTAGCAGTTTATGTTACAAGTGAACAATGGAATTGTTAAATGGTTATGTCACCTCCCTCTCTTGCACTGGGCTTAAATAGCTTTCTGCCCATATAGCGTACGCCTGCTTGCTTCGCTTACGTGTCAAGCGTTAGGGTTGTCTAACCGTCGTCATCTGTCCAGAGACGCGGCCCGTCTAGCATTGAGAATCACGACGCGGTTCCTTCCGCATCGGAGAACTCGCTTAGGCGCGTCATCTGGCTAGTTAGATTAACTGTGCGTACCTATACGTACCGGGAGGTACTGGTCGTACAGTATGCATCAGTACCCTTATGAATATTGCAGTAGCGACGTACCCACGTTTGTACGTCCGTCCGATGGAAAAGCACGAACTGGAATTAGTAACGAGTACTTGTACAATGTCTTGCAATGTACTGTTGCGGATTGTACTCGTCACACCGCCCTCCTCGCCCGTACCGCCGCCGACAGTGCGGACTTCTCAGTGCAGATACACACACACACACACACACACACACACACACACACACACACACACACACACACACACACACACACACACACACACACACACACACCTCACTCACTAATATCAAATTCATACACAAGCAAGACTTCATGTGGGGCGTGCACAACACCCGCCTCCTGACATGTAAGCTCTCCTCCCGTATTGTCTATTTATCATAGGTCATGTCACCAGTGACCGAACCTATACCACTCTCATAGAGATAACTTCATCAAATCAGCACGTACAACCAAAAACTTCTCATGACATGTTGTTTATGGCTGAAACTTGCTAAAGGTACTGTTGTAAGTAATACCTTCTAGTTATTAGTTGCAGATAGCTACTGTAAGCTATTCTAGATATGATTAGTACATGTCTAGATCGGACATACCGATAACCTGTTTGTACTGGTACAGAGCTGTCGCTAGGCTTCTGCTCCAACACTTCTGTTGTCCCGACACCACGCCTCGGGCTGGTTGTCTCTGTGACTGTCCCTTTGCGTGATTGTGACTGTAACTACGTATGCGTTAGTTACCTTCCTTACTGATCGTGTGTGCACGGTTTAACAGGTTATGGGCCCCCGCCTCACGTCACTCACGCGCGACAACTTGGTTCGGCGAGCTGCCATCGCCACCTCTCCCGAAGAAGGCAAGTTTTCATAGATACCTAGTACTTTCATCCTGTAGTCGGCGGTATCGCCAGTATAACCAGCGTTTAAAAAACATCCATCCCACCTAAGTCAGCCGCTCGAGGACGCCAGACAGCCACCCACACCGACGCACTCGTCGTGTGTGGACAGGGTGCATACAGGTCCAAGCTGGAGACCGGGGGGGGGGGCGCACTATCGGGTGACTATACATATACAGAGTGCACGACAGCCTTAGATTACTGTTTTAATTAATATATTATCGTAGCGACTCAGCCGCCGCCGCATCGTCCCACCTGCACTGGCCGTGGCCCCGACTTGTGCCCCACACTGGGTGGAGGACACAGAAAAGGTGCTTTGAGACACCCCGGGGCATCAGGCCGAGGGGTCGGCGGGCATCAGGCCGTCTCTCTGCATACCGCTGTTAGGCACACGTCCGGCTAGCGGTTTTTACCGCTGCCTGTTTTTTCGGCTCTTTTCCTTTTCTCGCCCTGTGTCGAAATGGCGCCAAAAACTCGCTCTGTCGACAACCCACCTGATTCGCCTCCTGCTTCCCCTGACCTCGACTCTCCACAGAGCTCTGTCAGTCCCACCCCTGCTACCCTTGCACTCGTCCTGCAACAAATGGCGCTCATAAACGCCCGCCTGGACGCTCAGTCGGCTGCTGCTGCTGCGGCTGTTGCTGCTGGTCCTGTAGCTGCCCCTGCGGACCCCTCTTTCGCTGTGCGTCGTCACGACGCGCAGCTCAACCCCCATCGCGACAACCACTCTCTGAACCTCCTTTCCTCCGACCCCCCAACACACGCATCTCCCTTTCCCGGCACTCGGCTGGACGCGCAGCCGGCTCACGATGCTACTTTCGCTGCAGCGTCGGTTGGCGACCCCCATGTCGCACTCCGCCGCCACGATGCGCACACCGCCCCACAGCCTCACCTACCCGCGGAACGCCTACCACCACCCCCTCCGTACCCTCTTGCAGGGTATGCCCTCCCGGATCCCGGACCTTTTTTCCCGGAGGCACCGCCGCCCCGCGTCCCCGCCTCCCGTGGCCACCCGCACCCGTACGGCCCCCCGCGTTCAATGGCCGGCCACTCTCCTTTCCCCGGCGGCCCACCTTCTCCCTTCCCCGGTGGACCACCGCCTCCCTTTCCTGGCTGGCATTCGCATCCTCCACAGCGAGGTGGGCACACCACCCGTGGCGGGCGTCGCCCCACCATTGACCCGGTGGTCATCGGCCGCGCCGCCCACGAGGCCACCGGTTTCGACAAGGACGCCCTCAACCGGTCCATGAAGATGTCGGTCCCTACCATGGGGCCCACCACGGACTTCAAGCAATGGAAGAGGAACTTCCTTAATTTCCTCTCCATCAAGGCCACTTACCTCATCCCACAGCTGGCCATCCGCGACTCGGGCGTCGTGTTAGACGAACCGGCGCAACACTACGCCTACACCCTGCTCCTCCATGCAGCTAGCGCGAACCCACGCGCCGACCAAGCGATGAAGTGCGTCTCCCCAGCACGTCCTGACTGCGCAGCGGCTGCGTGGGACCTTCTGTGTGAACGTCTCGACAGTCGGTCCTTTGCTCGCTCATTGTCGCTACTGGACAACTTGATGGTCAGACAACGCCCCGGACAGTCACTCAGTGATTATGTCCACTACATGAGACAGACGTTCGACGACTACAACGAGACATGTCAGATGGTCGATGGTTCCGCTGCCATTCACCCCCACAACCTCGGTCTCCTCATGCTGCGCGGTATTTCCAGCAACGGCCCACACGGTCAGGCCAAACAGTGCGTCATCAACGCGTTCGACACAGACTACTTGTTGTCCGCTGATGACGTGATGGCCAGCATCCTCCACCTGGCGCACAATATGGACGAGGACGACGCCCCGGCCGCAACAGCTCCCCACACCTCACCGCCTCCCATCTCCGCGTTTGTCGCTGCTGGCCGCGGATCACACAGCGGTCGAGGCCACCCTCCACGTGTCCCTCGCGGTGGTCGCGTCCTGCCCACCAAGTGTTCCGCTTGCGGCAGCCCGGACCACATCTTGTCCTCTTGCAATGCCCCGGATGACGCCCTCTTGCGGTGGACACTCGCGAAGCGCAAAATGATCATTCAGAAGTACGGCACCCCTGCTGGTGGCTCTCACTCTGCGCACGCCGCTGTGCTGAGCGACGTCCCCGCCGATGACTTTGACAGTTTGCCTACCCTCGAAGAATGCACGGATGATTACGATGACACCGAGGTGAGTGTGCCTTTCAGCTCCGTAGCCTTCTCCTCCTCCCTCACCCCCGGTCGTAACCTCTCACAGTATTGGGTAGTCGATTCCGCCTGCTCGATCAACCTCACCGCGTTTAAAGGCGACTTCGTACGATTCACACCCCCCTCCGCTCCCTCGCGCGTTGGCGGGGTTGGTGTTGACGTCAAGGGCAGTGGCTCCGTCCGCATTTCAGTCCGACTTGACACAGGCGTACTTATTCATCGCACTGTCCATGCGTTGTACACCCCTGACTTGTCCTCTCGCTCTGCTCAACGCATCAGCCGGTTACTTAGTGTCAGCTGGATGCAGACCCACAGCGGTTGTGAATTCATCTTCCCCTCTAACTCTGACACTGGTTTACTTGTGGTGCCCACAGGAATGGGTGTGCTAGAGCCCTCCGGAAACGGCCTCTACCTCCTCCCCCACAAGCCAGAGCCCCCCCCCAGTACCTCCACGATGAGAGTGACTTCTCCCTCCCCTAGTGTTGCCCTTGCTGCCCAGTGCGACCCTACACTGTGGCACCGTCGGTTTGGACACCTGAACATGCAAAGCCTGCGGGCCCAGCACACGCACGGTGTCCCGACTAGCCCTGCATTAGCCAGCTCTGTAACCGATGTCTCTTGCGACTCATGCTTGTTACACAAGGCCACAGCTGCACCGCGCAACACCAGTGCATGCGCGAAACCTTCTCGTCCCCTCCTCAACCTCTCCTCTGACCTGTGGGGACCGGTCAACGTCCCCTCCCCACATGGCCTCCGCTACTGCCTGCTCGTCATTGACCACCACACCCATTACATGTGGGTGCGGTTCCTCAAGTCAAAAGACGATGCGTGCTCGGAGTTGGAAAACATCCTCCTCGACATCAAGCACATGCATGCACGTTACCACTCCCAATCGGGTGCGTTTGCCCCAATCATCAAATTTGACTCGGACTCTGTCTTTGAGGCTGCAACAACCCGCCAGATGTGCGCACAGCTCGGCGTTGGGGTCCAGTTCTCTGCCCCATACGCCCACCACATGCTCGGCAAAGCCGAACGTCCTTGGCGCACTATCCGGGACAATGCGTCAGCGATGCTCCACAGTATGGCCGTTCCCAACTCCATGTGGTCATGCGCTGTCAGCACTGTTGTGTACCTCCGCAACCGCACGTACAGTCGCTCAGTCGGCCCCACCGGTGGCATCCCACTTACCCTCCTCACGTCGTCTGTGCCTGACGCCTCCAAGTTTCGCGTCTTCGGGTGCACCGTCTTCGCCAAGGTGCCTGACAAACTGCGTCGAAAACTCAGTGAAAAGGCGTTTCGTGGCGTCATGGTCGGCTACCCCAATGACGCACCCGGGTACCGCGTTTACAACCCGGAAACCCGCCGAATCACCACTTCCGTCCATGTTGTCTTTCAAGAAGACACCCCGGGCTTCGGCGCACAACTCTCCGTCGACTCCACCATCACCAACCCTTCGGATGACGCACCGGCCACCTCACTCCAATCCCACCCCATCGACATACCATTGCCAGACCCCATGCCCCCTCATGCCGCCCCTCGCCAAACTCGGCTCCGTTCTCATCCCCTACGCTACGGCGAAATGGTTGCCCACGTGGCCGACTTCCCCCTGACCCTCGTGACGGCGTGTTGTGACCCTGAACAGGGCAAAGCCAAAGAGGACATCTTCACACGCCCTCACGTTCCCAACCTTATCACTGGTCCCCCTCACACACCTGCCGGCACATCGCCTACTGCCGTCGCCCTCCTGTCCGCCCGGGAGTGTGTGGAGCCGAAATCGTACCGAGCTGCCTTGGACAGCGCCCAGGCCCCTCAGTGGCAAGCCGCTATGCAGCAGGAGTACTCATCCCTCATGGACAACGGCACTTGGGAACTCGTTGACCTTCCCCCGGGTCGCATGGTAGTTAACAGCATGTGGATCTACAAAGTTAAGTCTGACACCGCCGGTGACGTCTCCCGCTTCAAAGCGCGGTTCGTCGCCAAAGGGTGCAGCCAACGCGCTGGACTAGATTACACTGAGACATTCTCTCCTGTCATCCGCATGGCCAGCCTGCGTCTCTTCCTGACCATCGCAGCCGCCCGTGACCTTGAGCTCTGCCAACTTGACATCGACACTGCGTTTCTCTACGCACCCATTAAGGAAGACGTGTACATCCGCCAGCCCCTCGGCTTCAGCGATGGCACGTCCAAAGTGTGTCACCTCAGGCGCTGCCTTTACGGCCTTAAGCAGTCCCCCCGCGAGTTCAACATGCTCCTCCGTGCCTGGCTCGTCGACAATGGGTGGCAACAGTGCGTTTCTGACCCTTGCATCTACATCTTCCGCACCGGCCACGTCTTCGCCATGATCGCGCTGTACGTCGATGACATTCCTGCGGCCTGCAATGATACCGCATGGCTTGCATCGTTCAAGGCCAAGCTCGGAGAACGGTTCAAGATCAAGGACCTCGGCGACCTCTCCCAATTACTCGGCATGCACATCACCCGTGACCGCTCGGCACGCACCGTCTCCTTGGACCAATCCAAGTACTTGCGCGATGTCCTCGCCAAGTACAACATGACCGACGCTCGACCGTCGTCCCTTCCCATGGACCCTGGCTTCCTCGCCGGCCTCGCGCACATGTCCTCGCCCCATCTCACCGGCGTGGCCAAGGATGTTTACCCAAGCCTCTTGGGCAGTCTCCAGTACGCGGCCGTCTGCACGCGCCCCGATGTCTCCACGGCGTTGAGCATCCTCGGCTCAGCCCAAGCTTCCCCCACGGAAGCCCACCTTCAGGCCCTGAAGAAGGTCCTTCGATACCTCCATGGCACCATCGACATGCGCCTGACGTTGGGGGGGGGCACGGACCACAGTCTCCAACTCACAGGCTTTGCCGACGCTGATTGGGCCAACGACAGCAGCACCCGCAAGTCTCGCTCCGGCTATCTCTTCACCCTCGGACGCGGGCCAGTAAGCTACAAGTCCAAACAACAGACTTGTGTGGCTCAATCCACGTGTGAAGCCGAGTACTACTCTGCGGCCGACGCCACCAAGGAGGGACTCCACCTCCGACAACTCCTGGGGGAGATCTTTAACGCCCCCATCACCGAAACCACCACCATCTGGGAGGACAACCAAAGCGCCATCGCGTACTCCCAGAACGCCTTGGTCAGCGAGAAGACCAAACACATCGGTCTGAAGTGGCACTTCCTCAAGGACCATGTGGAGCAGGGAACCATCAAGTTGAGGTACCTCCCCACTGACCAGATGGTGGCTGATATGTTCACCAAGCCCCTCCCAGGACCAGCACTCACAAGACACCGAAGTGCAATCCTTGGAGGACAAGACCCAATGCAACGCTTCATCCCGTAGCTACCTTCAGGGGGAGTGTTGTAAGTAATACCTTCTAGTTATTAGTTGCAGATAGCTACTGTAAGCTATTCTAGATATGATTAGTACATGTCTAGATCGGACATACCGATAACCTGTTTGTACTGGTACAGAGCTGTCGCTAGGCTTCTGCTCCAACACTTCTGTTGTCCCGACACCACGCCTCGGGCTGGTTGTCTCTGTGACTGTCCCTTTGCGTGATTGTGACTGTAACTACGTATGCGTTAGTTACCTTCCTTACTGATCGTGTGTGCACGGTTTAACAGGTACAGGTTCGGAATGAAAAGCGCTCGTACACATCAGGTCCCATAGTGTACAATACGAGGGTGTTAAACAAAATTTCAGACATTTTTTGCCCTTCAAACCTCTGTTGACGTTTCCATTCACAATTGCATGGCATGTAACTCAATTTTACAAATTGAAGGTTCATTGCAAAACTAATACAATGTACGCTCCGACACTAACAATTTAAATGAAAAACAATCATGTCAATGGCCAGATAATGGTTAAAACTAAAAGATCACCAGGGTCCAAAGCTATAATATATTACTTAGCGCATATTTCAATGCTCAAGAAGTATAGCATGAGGGGCTGAACTACACCAAAATATTCAAGCACCATCCTTGTGCATATATAAACATGTTAAGATCGTTGTTGAGTCATATAGATTTGCTAGATTCTTACCAAGTGAGAAAACAAAAAATCACGCAGCACCAGCCACGTCTAACGCCGCAAATGACCAACTCCACCCGCTACCAACGCTTGGACATTCACCTTCTCGGATTCCACTTGCCCTATGGCAACCGATGTTGCATTCCATGCCTTCCGGCTCACCCATGCTTGCGCCATAGCCTCATAAAGTCGGTTCATTGGTTGCACATCGTTGACGTTGCGGGCAAAGCAATCCGAGTTCTAGGCCGGGCTTCAAAAAAGCACACAGCCCCTCTTCATGCGCTTCTCTATTGCATCCATCCAAGAGTAGTATGGATGTCTCACTGCTCCAAGGTCCTTTGGTGCACACTACTCGTTCCATCCGCAAACAAATTTGAATAGTTGCGGGTAAGTATTTAACCCATGGCTGTGGTTCCGACAGTACCTAGCATGCACGTGGGTTGCTTGTGGCAATTCACAGCGGCTAATAGCTCCCACCCATGATTTCCCACCTTGAGTATGGATGTGCAACTTGCACGTTGCCCTCTCGCCTTCGCTTTACTGGACAACCATTGGCGAGGAAACTTTGAGTGGCCGCTCGTCACGTTCTCAATCATGCACATGTCACTCTCCGCAAATCCACGCCCGAGATGTACACTAACAACGCCACTATCCACAACCGCCGCGCGTCCGCTTTTGTACCAGTGCTTGGTGCATTGCATGGCCTTGGCATGGCTCTTACTAGATTCCTTCCAGAAATCCTTCTTCGCCATGCTCTCCTTTCCCTCATACGGCTTCACAAAGATGATGCAGCCCATATCACGGTCATCAATGTGTCCGACTCACGACCACAGCTAGTTGGCTTCCTAGCCGCAAACATCTAGCCAGCATGCAACCATTGCCCCAATACTTTCTCCGTTTGCTCTCGACAGTGAAAGTGCAAGAGACAGATTTATAACAATCCAACTCACGCTTTTCAGTAAAACTGTGCAAGTTTTACTCTGCCCCGCGGGCATAGCCGCTACGCAATGCGGGGTCGACTTTTCGACTTGCGCCCAACACCCGTAACTACTTTCCTACGTTTAGCACTCCACTACCGCTACCTTCCTCCTCCTTGCCTTCCTCTTCTGATCACTCGTTGACTGACTTCCTCGTCGTCGGAGAGGGCTATTTCTCCACCCTCCACAATACGATGATTCCAACCGCGCCCGCGCTCGCGGCCACGCTCGTAACCACCACGAACTATGTCTTTTATGAACTCTTGTTGCTCCTCATCCTTTTCAGAGGATGTGTTTGCGTATGATTCGTCGTCTCTAGGTACCTCAGAAAGCGAAGCGCCCGAGTGCAATAGTTGTAAGCGAATTTCCGCCGCGGGGGCGAGGCTCGCGAGCGGCATTTCTTCATCCTACCATGTCTCGTCCGCGGTCAAGTATGTTGCACATGTACTACCACCAACGCCCAAACCACCAGCCACAACATGTTCCTAATAATCACGGGCGTTGTCGAGCTGAGTGACAAGACGCGAAAGGGTCTCACCGGCCAGCTCTAGTTCTTCTTCGGGGGAGGTTAGGAAGTCGCTATCCTCATCGCGCGCGTCCCGCTCCCGACCCACTCGCTTGTGTACTGTGCATAGTACGCGTGGTAGCTCATCAGCCCCGAAAATGGCCACATACCATGGTGGCCTTCCATAGTCGTCGAAGTATTTGGCTCGTGTAGTGATAGTCGCGCCTTTTAAAAGATATGTTGCGTGTTTGCGACGCATGTTAGTTGTTCTTCAATTAAAAGCCGCTAACTGACCGGCTAGTGATTCACCATCGGGTTCACATCGTTAAGTGCACCGCCGCAAGGTACGACAATATGTTTAGATGGGCTCTCTTTTCTGCGACGCCCGTGAGTGTCAGAAACGTCCCTATTCTGAGTTCAATTATTAAAAACCAGTGAGATATTTTATTACAAGGAGGTTTTGAAACCGGTCACCAATGTTCCAACGTAATAGGTTAGGACACTGGTGACCGAAGCTACAAATAGACAGAATGTGGTCAATTCACCATCGACGGCCACCTAGATGGTAAAGTCCCTCGATGTCGAGCCTTCGACATGACACAATAGAGCCCTCCAGCTCCTCATTTCCTTACTTGCAAGCAATAACGGCGGTCCATTGAAATCATTACCGACGACTTCGGTAATAAACCCATCAAACCTTCGACTCCCCTCCGCTTTTCACCGCGAACCTCCCCGACTGCCATCCACCCCCCTTGCTCATATACCCACCCGTATGGTAGACGCTCACAAAGGTAACTCCTTTGACTCCTTGACATCATGTCCCGCTCTTCTCCCTTAGGACCTCCTCCTCTTCTCGCTCCGCCATGACCCCAGCCCACTAATTCCACTTTATCCGCCTACTTGAACCCAATTACGTTGTACACTCGAACGCTCGACGTCGCTACTCCTCAATTAAAAAGATTCAAATAGAGGGATAAAAATACTCCACAAACCACAACCACTCGCATACCGAACAGCTCATCCGCAACAAAAACACCCCCTTGCAAACGCCCTCCACGAGCAACACTCGCCGGGAACTGATATTGATATCCACCCAATCGTCTTGAGTCGCACTTGCACCCCTCAAATATCCACGATTGCTAGTCTCGCATCTTATCTTACCCTCCGCAATGAACCCGAGGAAAATCATCTCAAAAGTACGCTCCAAAATCACTCGAATCCTCTCCTCACTCCGTCACCACACTGTCCAATGGATGCATAACATGTTACTAATCAGCCGTATCAAAACACGCAAGAATGCTCACTGCATTTCACGAATGCACGCCCACACCTAATCCCACCGAGACGCCGACAGCATGCCGGTCAACAACCCCCCCGGGAGGGAGTTAGGCGATAAACGGTCTAGCCCCAGCTTGTAAGTTTCCTAGATGGAAAACATGGGAGGGCCCAGAGACAACACCCGGTTGGCAACGAGCACATGTTTTAAACAATTTTAATTTCAATTCATTCCGTACTTTCCGAGAAAGTGTACACCTACAGTTGTAAAACCATTGTAATTAGCACAAGTTAGTAGCTAAGTACTAGCGTGCTAAGCAGTGAGATTAATTGAGCGTCAAGACGCGCCGGATCACGATTGCTCGAGGCGGTACCAACACTCTCATGCGACGCTTTGATACTGAAAACGAGGTAGGTTGAGCTCATTAGGCAAGCGCGGTAGTGGAGAGAGGAGACAAGTCAGTTTTTGGTTGTCTTTTCTTTATTTACATAACCAACTTCGCAAAGCAGTTCCACTCTCGCGTATTATTCTTCCATTAGGCGTAATTGTTACGTAGTCTGCCCTCAAGCAAAATGCCGCACTAGTTTTGGGGCTGCGATCGACACATGCTAAAACCCGCGCGACTTTCGAAGCTCTTACGTGCGTTCTGCTCGACAAGGGCTTACCTAGGACCTCGACCGTACGTGGTAGTGCTGGTTCATGTTGGTGGTGTCTCGGGATTTAATGATAACGCGTCGTGAAGCTAAATATGGCAAGGTTTGGTGTCCTTTGGAGGTGTGCGACATGAAGCACAATGAAGGTGTCGTTCTGCGACTGGTCCAAAAGGATACCGGGTTACCTTTGTTGACTGTGTATTTGGACTTGGTCGACAACGAGGCCGCTCGAGTGATTACGCTTTCGGACAGCGGTAAAAATATGTATAGGCTTTCGCGGCGTCCGTTCCATATGCATTTTTCAGCAATCATCTACGTACAACTCCTAGGGTCGAGGCACATGTCTAGACAGCGTCGAATAAGCGCTAGACAGCTTTTCGTTGTTCTTGCTTCCGCCGTCTCTATCGATGGTCAGTCTCGTACTCCTACCCAATTCGGCAAGATCGTGTGTTGAAAGCCACTTCGCAAGCGTACGAGTTGTTTGATTTGGTTACTTGGCGTAAGGGTAGCATTTTCATAGCGAATCTCGTGAGACACACTTCTTCTTACATCACGACGATGATATGTCGAAGGACTTTCTGCCCCCCCCCCCCCTTCCCCCCCAACCCACCGGAATTTTTGAAGCTAATTCAAGCGAAGTATGGTTGGAGTAAGATGTATTCCTTATCCATTTGATTGGTGAAAAGCCGGTACATTTACACATGCAAGTGCTGCCCCGGATAGCTAACTTCGATGGGCTGCATATTTTTGCACCTAAGAATCAACGTGAAACAGCGTTACAAGGGCCTCAAGATAGCCGCTTACAGCCGTTTGATGGGGCGACCGGATGGTAAGACCAAGAGACGCGCGGGGGGGTGTTAATGGGTGTGGGAGGGCGGGGGGGGGGGCGACTCGAGGACTTCGCTCGCGTATGCGCGTAGTGTGAGAATATTAAAATGGTGAGAGCTTGTTAGGTCAAAGAATGGGAGGGGTTCGTGTATAGGTGTGGAGGATTTTGTGGGCTTAATGCATCAGTCAATGTTGATGGTCTCCCATGGGCCGACGTTGGCGTTTTCAAGAAAGAGGAATTGAAGGGGAGTGTTGAAAGTAATGTCTTGTCTTACGCCGGATATAGAGAGGCACTTGCCCGCCAAGCGTCCGCTGCTAGTAAAATGGACACTCATGGGGCATTTAGGGGTTTGGCCCATGATAGGAGGCTGGTGTTGTGGAATCCTCATATGAAACAAATTTTGTGTGTGAATTGTGAAGAGAGGAGACGGTAGCATTGTTAATCCATGTACACACGGAGTGGCATGAAGGGGGTTAGAACCGCCGCTTTCCGGAACGGAGTTGTACGCCTTATCCAAGTACCGCCAAAAGTCGGTACCCGATAGGAACATATTGTGCATATGAACCCATCGCATCGCATCGCGACTGAGCTGCGAACACCTATAGCGAACACCTATAGGTGGAGGGCAAGGACTCCACCGGAGTCTAGCGTATAGATGTGTCCATTAGTAGCCCTAAGGAGGGATATGTAAACACTCCCCCTTAATGGACGTCATCCCATGAACTCCGGCCGGTGCCCTAGTAAACCCCGCAGTAAACGCGGAGGGCCCATAACCTGTTGAACCATGCTGACACGGTTAGTGTGGAAGATAACTCACGCAAACGTAGTTACAATCACAGTCACGCAAACAAGACAATCACATAGACAACCAGCCTACATGCGTGGTGTCGGATAACAGAAGTGTGAGAGCTGTAGCCTAGCGACACCTATGTACCGAGTGAAACTCTTTATCGGTATGTCCGATCTAGACATGTAGTAATCATATCTAGAGTAGCTTACAGTAGCTATCTGCAACTAATACTTATACGGTATTACTTACAACATGCACCCTTGCAGTACACCGTATCGTGGGGGTGGCCATATGGTATTTGGCTGCCTAAGAGGTCGGCCACGTCGTTACCCTTAGACTTGTCGTGTGTTTTGGTCTTGTCGATGTGGGTAAAGCGTAAACCAAGCCTCCACGTCGGCCACGGAATAAATCAGATATCGAGCATCAACTGCGATGCATCGAACTTTGACGCGTTGTTCATATTATCTTTTTCACAATTCATGGACGCATCGATTAATAAAGACACTATTTCATGGATGCGTCAATAAAATAGGACACTAAATGTCTAATTCAGGGACGCGTGATTAAATAGAGTACCAATTCGTGGACGTGAAGTAGGAAGGAAACTAATTAACGGATGCATTAATGTATTGTGACGAGTGCTATCTTGCAACAGTACATTTCAGGACAGTGTACACGTACTCGTCGCTAATGTGACCCGTACGTTTCCATAGGAAGGACGTGCTGCGTCGTTACGTCTCCACATCAATCAGCGAGGGTGTTGTTATGTATTATACTACCAATACCTCCCCGTACGTACGAGTACTATGCACAATTAATCTAACTAGCTACACGACACACTAGTTTGATTTCCCAAGACAGACAAGCCGCGTCGCTAGTCCGTTCATACCGTTCTAAGACCCTTAGCGCCTGGCACGATGACCATACGGGAACCGTTGCAAGCTTGCTAGGTTGAAGTTGTTTAAGCATGATGCATCACAGGGAGGTGACATAACCGTTTAATCAATCCCTTTGTTAATTTATGATATACCGTCAAATGGTTAAAAGTCGGGCATCTTTCATCTCTCTCCATCTGCACTTCCACTTGCCATAGCAACAACAAAAAAGGTCAAATTTGCGTCAGCAATTAGCTCTTGACATGCAATCTGCCACGGTGGTTACGGAGTTTATGATCTTCACACGTTTTCGTTGTTGCTTAAGTTGTTCGACACTGCTTGTTTGATTCGATGTGGCTTCCCTTGAGCCTATAAATTACGTTGTGGTCGCACTAGCTATCACTGGCTCGAAAGCCTCAAACATCAAACTCCTTTTACAACATGATCCCGTACCGAAAAAGCTTGGTTTCCTGTTGTATCTGTTTTGCCTAAAGAAGCACCCGTCGAAGTTGCCGTTCGCGAGTTGTTTGAGGAGACATGCTTAACCCCGACTGTCGACGATCTTACGTTCTTTAGTGGCAACCCTTTTCGAGTACCGTTACACGCAGGTCAACACCTACTCGTTTACGTCTTTTCCGCGTTGGTACATGTTGCGTACGTGAATGCTAATTTGCGTACGCCAACTAAGGTCAAGCATGTTGTAATTGCCCATTCGGTTGTTCACCTTGACGGTCCTTACGTCGTTCAAACTACTGTCGACATTGACGTGGATTCTCTTGCGCCGTCTCATATTGTTCTCGTCACGGAAACTAAACCTAAATCCGAGTTGTTACATTTTGGCTACGTGGCTCAATAGGAATTTTGTCGATGCGTTGTAATTTTTCGACAATTCTTTTCTTCGCGAAGGCCCGTCGATACCGAGGCATTTTTTTTTTCACCCTCGTTTTACACATGCTGACTGTGGTCTTGTTTGGATGTTGATCAAGGGCTACATCATCCAGCTGTGGGTGAGATACCCACTGATTTACGCATGGGAGTTCCGGCACCTAGAGCCAACTTTGGTGGTATGAGCGTAACGCTGAATGAGACGCAACGTAAGGCTGCAGTCAATGCAACCTAACACTCAAGAACCACGTAAGTTGGAGGATTAACTAGAGATACAACATTAACGTTTCGTCATGTTGGGCATCAATATTGACTCGTACTATGTTGTCGTTTGGTTTACCTCTCAATTTTCTGGTGCCTTGAACAGTTGGGGATTAATCGAAAGCATCATGAGGCAGCCATTCTAAACACTTTCGACTCTTTGGCTATAGAAATTCGGAAGACGTCCTTGCTACCTAACACCCTAGACGATGCGATCATGGCCCCGCTTCAACTTACGCAGGGTTCCTTGAGTTACGCCACCTACACCCATCAATTCAACGATTTCTTGAGGAGGTATAGACAACATTTTGCGGACGATTTTCAGTGCTTTTGCTTCGTCAGAGGGCTGTCGAATTTCCAATTCCACAGTCGGGCCAAGTCGCATCGTTCCAACAAGAAGGGCTACACCATGCCACCGGTTGATTACAAACTTCGTCAACGACCTCTTGACCGACTCGCCTCATCTTAGCTGTGCTAAAGGCACACCAGCTCCATTTGAGAGCCATGAAGACAGCCGACCTGTTCAAAAGCGCCCACTTGACAACCCTGAGGTCGTAGCAACCAAACTCTTCGAGCGAGTTGAAGTCTCGGGTCGTGGACGTGGTCGAAGCCGTGGCAATCGAGGAGGCCGCGGGCGGACTTCTTCAAGCATTGGCCAAATTGACTTCAATGCCATCGCTGGAGCTTTGAACCCTCATGAGCGAAAACGACACATGGAGGGGTGGCTTTGCTTTAAGTGTCACAAAACGGGCACCGTCTATTCAAGGGCCTAGAGTTGACGTACAAGGCACTAGTCGACACCCCGAACAAGCAAAATGATGGTGGCAAGGCTGCCTTTCGGACTAGCTCGATCATCTTGCCGCATCTTCTTGTCATACGGCAAGTGGTAGTGCGGGATTATTGAGTTGATACATCAACATGGGACCCCTCCCTCATACATTTGTTATGAAACATAAACGAGACACATTGCCGTATGATAGCCGTGTTTATGGATGGGTGGTTGCGACTCCGAGGGGGGGCTCAACCGTGAAAATGGAAATGATTTACAAGAATTAACAGTCGCTTTATAGTTGATGTCTTAGGGCCTTAGGGTCTTAGGGCCTAGGAAACTTTGTATACAAAATGTAGGCAGAGGTGTCTCCTGGCAATTCACTTCGAATTTGTGGCGGGTCTTTACTCCTCCCTTGAGGGTTTAGGAATGTGTGTATGTGTCAGTTCTAAGGTTGGGTGGGTGGGAGGGAATGGAAAGAGCATTAAAGTTGAATGTGGGTGGCAAAGGCCTTGATGCCGTAGATGCGGAGCAAATGGTGGAGCCATTGGGTAGTTTGGATCTGTAGGTGGGAGATTACTCAGTGAGTATCGCGGGTGAGGTTTGGGGTTATTTGTGAGGTGAGACAGTTCGAGGGTTAATTAGTGAAGCCAAGTTTGTGCGAGAGAGAGAGAGAGAGAGAGAGAGAGAGAAGTAGAGTACGCGGTGTGCTTGTGCGGCTGATTACTATGGGTATGATGTCTACCCGTGGGTAATGTCAGTCTGAGCGGAGTGTGGAAGGTGGGGGTTCTTCTCGGACCGTGACACGCCTACATACAATGATCGACCTCACCGGGTATCGAACCCGCGACCTTCCGCGTATTAGGCGTGCGCTTTACCGGCTCACCGAAAAAGCATAGTTGAAATATGTGGCCACATACCACATATGTATCAAACTACGACAGGAGTGCATTCGCAAGGCGCGCGAGCGCGCGCGCGCGCGCGTGTGTGTGTGTGTGTGTGTGTGTGTGTGTGTGTGTGTGTGTGTGTGTGTGTGTGTGTGTGTGTGTGTGTGTGTGTGTGTGTGTGTTTCATGAGGAGATGATGGGTGTCCTAAAAGTTATTATCCGTGCAGAATTTCTATTCACACACTTGAATTTTGCTAATGGAGGAGGATCGGAAACGAGATGAGGTATATTTTGCAAGGCAGGGTTCAAGGAGTCGAATGAAGTAGTTAGGCTTTGTCTCAAATCAATCACACACACCCTCCACATAAACACCCGCTGCACATAAGGCATATGTACTCACTTCGGCAAAATCAAAACACATAACCACTCTCTCGGTAACGAACACGCCGACGCTCTAGCCAACCAAGTCGCAGATGGTCACCACCCCAAAAGGACCTACACAGGCTCATAAGTGTCTTTCGACACTCGGACATGGCCCTACACACTCATCCCTCAGACACAAGTAAGTCCACACCCTTCAGATACACCAACCTCAAAACAGACGAATAGACGCACACAAATACAGCATCAAGCACACTCATACACCCCTTTCGCGTACTACCAAGCACGGCGCCCTTCTTGCTTGCGCCGCACAAAACGCGGCCGATTTCTCGTTCCTCAAAAACACGCCTCCCTCATCAATTTCCAATGCATATACAAATATGACTTCACGTGGGGGGTCCACAACACCCGCCTCCTTCCGTGTAACCCCATCCTCCGCTGCTTTATATGTGGGCAATTCATTATGAACGGACACATGGTACGTTATTGACCCTCGGTGTCGGGCCTCATACAAGACCGACACAAAAGTACCCTACAACTTCTCCTCCCCCTCATGGAGCGCCACAACTGCGGACTTTGGGAAACCACCCCCGCCGACTTTTGTAACAAAGCCATCCAATCCTTCGCCTCTCCCATTCTCATCAACATCCCCTTTCATGTCGCCGTCCTCGCCATGCTAACATGCCTACCCGTTTAGTCGTTACCGACGAAGGCAGCTCACATTTTGTCATGATATCCTCCCCATATACCTACTACCGCCTTCCTAGCTCAGACCCCCCGCTCAGAAACCCGACTTTATTCACCTCCTTGAACCCAAGCTCGTCGGTCACTCGAACGCCGGAAGTCGCTAACCCTCGATTAAAGAAATTCAAATAGGGGAATGGAAGTGATGTACAACCATTAACCCCTCTCACACTGCGCAACTTATCCGAGATAAATACACCCATATTGCCAACGCCTTTTGAAGCCGTTGGCCATGTACATAGACATACATCCTCCCAATCGTCAACAGTCGCACTTGCACCCTTCACACATCTGCCATCAATAGTCGCACATCCTTCCTCGTCACACTCCGCACACACCATCCTGACAAAATATCTCTAAAACATGTCTTGGCACCATACGCATCCTCTCACAACTCCACTTGCACAATGTTCAATGGTTGCACTACCTCCTTCTCATCTACCGTCTCAAACCCCGCACGACAACACACCGTTCCTCATCCTACTTCACCCGCACGTATCCATGCTTGAGCACCGCCACCGACACGCGTGAAAAAACTCACCCGAGCGGGTGGTTCCCCATCACACTCAAGAGAGATTAGACTTAGGTGGTTAGCGCTCTAGCCCCGACTTGTAAGTTTCCTAGAGAGCAAAGTTGGGAGGGCCCAGAGACAACGGGCGGTTTTGCCCGGCACGTTTTTGGTATGGCTTGGTTGGGAGGGCCCAAATACAACAACTTGGGGGTAACCGGTACATGTAAAACAATTCGGGTTTATGTCCATTTAAGCATGGGAACAACTTCGAAGCCTTGGTTGTATGTGAAGCTGCGACGTGTTTCTCTCTTAATCGTGCGTTATCAAGCATGATGGCGCCTCTCGATCTATCACTTCTTTGTTGTCTTTCAATGCTCTTTTGTAATCATTTCAAACACGCATTCAACTGATTAAACAAGTGCCATTGGTCGATTTTTTCATTGGCTGTTGCGTCTTCATGGCAGTTTGGGTTCCTATCTCCGCGACGCTCTTCAGGAGGGCAGTATGGCATGCCTTCATGTTCCTCGGGCTTAGGGTTTTTCCTCTTTTGTTCGTTTTGCTTGGTGGCCTTGTTAATCCATGTACACACGGAATGGCATGAAGGGGGGTAGAACCGCCGCTTCCCGGAACGGAGTTGTATGCCTTATCCAAGTACCGCGAAAAGTCGGTACCCGATAGGAACATATTGTGCATATGAACCCATCGCATCGCATCGCGACTGAGCTGCGAACACCTATAGCGAACGCCTATAGGTGGAGGGCCAAGACTCCCCCGGAGTCTAGCGTACATATGTGTCCATTAGTAGTCCTACGAAGGGATATGTAAACACTCCCCCTTAATGGACAAACTCCAGCCGGTGCCCTAGTAAACCCCGCAGTAAACGCGGAGGGCCCATAACCTGTCAATCCATGTACACACGGAATGGCATGAAGGGGGATAGAACCGCCGCTTCCCGGAACGGAGGTGTACGCCTTATCCAAGTACCGCCAAAAGTCGGTTCCCGATAGAAACATACTGTGTATATGAACCCATCGCACCGCATCGCGACTGAGCGGCGAACACCTATAGCGAACACCTATAGGTGGAGGGCCAAGACTCCCCCGGAGTCTAGCGTACACATGTGTCCATTAGTAGTCCTACGGAGGGATATGTAAACACTCCCCCTTGATGGACAAACTCCGGCCGGTGCCCTAGTAAACCCCACGTAAACGCGGAGGGCCAATAACTGTTTATCCATGTACACACGGAATGGCATGAAGGGGGATGGAACCGCCGCTTCCCGGAAAAGGTTCGACCCCCCTTCATGCCATTCCGTGTGTACATGGATTAAAAGGCCTCCACTGTTTTTTCTTGTAAGAAAATTGTTAATATTTTTCATTGGCTGCGGTAATATTTGTAACGGATGTCGGGCGGTCGACGATTAATACCAAGTACCTCATTGGTGTCACTACACCGGGCCCGGATTCTCGGGACTGGTGGTCATGCATCATGACCGGCATGCAGGCGGGCTGAATAAGATGTAGGAAGGCTTTCCACAAGCTCATGTGTTTTTCTACGATAGCAAGCAAGTATGCAAGGATTGACAAAGTGATAAAAAATTAATAATAATATGTGTCTCCAATACGAATGTCGGTAAAGCGTTTGCCCAATTATTGGCTTCCCCTACCTAGAGCTCGAACTAAGGATCCACATCGACCCGCAATATTTTTTTGTGTGTCACCGAGCGGATATGATTAATCCTTACTATGTTAGTAGAGCACCAAAGATTCGTATTTGATATTATTGTGGTTATTTGCATTGAGTTACGACTGTCAATCATGATGACTTAATACACTTAAAATTATGCGATGGTGAGAGGTTTTTTACGCCACCTGCCCCTACGGGTACCGTTTGCCCGGGGGACAGGGCACAAGCGCAGATGGTTTGCCCGGACGCCCCCTTGCTGCCCAATGGTGGGTAGTACCGCACATCCACTGTCGTTGCTACTCACAAGCGTACGATGGCACTGGTGCAGTTGCGAACATATGGATTGGAAATGGTGCTGCGCGCACATTTCATCGGTAAAACAACCCCCAAACATCTCCATACATCCATGCGACAACTGTACCGCGAGGAATTAATATTTGACGGACCAGAAGCAAACATGACTCCAGGTATTAAGGGTGGAATCGCTTGCTCTTTCTCCGCACAGCTCAATACGGGTAGTCGACGACGGCAGGAAAAGTGGGGCGTTACAGCTGCAGGAATCATCGCACAGCACATTTGGTTACGGCACGCAATGCATCCCTCAACAATACTTCTTCACAAGCCGGATCGTCACCAATGAAACATTGTAGAAACAAGAATGAATTACAGGAGGGACCATAGACGCGCAGACTGAAAAAATTCGAAAAACTACAATACAGATCTGGTGAAAAAAATGTAACATCCAGTAGAGGTACTACATATAATTCTAGCAGAGGGAGCACAGCGTTCGGTATTGATTTGTGTTTCGCTCGCAGGGTTTTGTAGTAGAGCCATTAACCTGGTGAGCGTGGCGACTCCGCATCAAGCTGTCAAATCTGCGATCTAAACGCCGTACAAAGCAACGAACGTAAATTTCCGCCCTTTCCGGGTTTCCTGATACCGCGTTACCGTAAGGAACGAGAGTTAAAAAGAAATCTCAGATGGAAAACGGATGAGCGCGAGTAGCCCTGCCTCCCCTGCCGCCGTAATTTGTGCGCTCGCGCGCGCGTGTGATGTGTGTGATGTGCGGGGGGGACATCGGCCCCTGCAATCAAGCGTTTCGGGACAGCAGCAACAGCAAATGATGAGAAAAATGCGAAAGCAACATTTTTTATGAAAATGAAGAGCGCGAAACAGCACCGATAATATGCGATAATGCATTAAAATCGGTGTGGACGAGATCATTATCCATTCCTGCACCGACTGCTTCGCAACGGAGTCGACACCATTCGCTCCATTCCTTCCTTTCTGATTCACCTGCTTCCCAAGCTCAAAGTTTCGAATGCGGTGTCGTGTCGCGCAATACCTTTATGATTCATCAGCACATATCATTGTTGATACAACCTAAATAATATTGAATTACAATTACTACACTGAGTACGGCGCCCAATAACTTTTGAAGTTGCCACCCGACACCCACGCCTTTCGCTGCCCCGTCCAATGCAGGATCTTCGCCCTGTCGAGCTTGCCCGAGCTCAGCCGCGGTTTCACCCGCCCGAGTCCCGTCGTGTTCCAAACCGAATCCAATGACTGAAACAAAATTCACGGAAACAACAATTGAACCGTCAGACCTCCTATTCATCGAGTTACGGAAGTACTTAATTAGTCGCGGACAAAACAAAGCCGCCGCTTACCTGTATCCGATGGTACAGCGCCAGGATGAAGGCCGGCTGCTGGATGCCCTCCCTCCACAGATTACTTTTCTCGTGCTCAACGTACATCTCGTTAATCCTTTCGCCGAGTCTCATCTCCGCCAACTCGTCGACGTCCATCACAATGACGCCCGTGTTGTACATACACGAGGGCGGGTCTGCCGCGCGACGGTGCATAATTCAGCGCACCGCGCAATAGCGACCCCTCGAGAGACTCGACAGTCACAGGCATGTGCTTTACCGGAGAGTACACGACAGCGGGTTGGGGGGGGGGGGGGGGGGGGGGGGGGGGGGGGGGGGGGGTGCACCTCCGATGAGCGCGCGTACGATCTTATTACCAAAGTCGATGTGTTTGGCCATTTTATTGTCGCAACTTTTGGCAATCATCACCGCCTTTCCCTCCTCAAATTGCAGACTCCATAGCTCACCCAGATCGCCCTGGGAAGCGCCAAAAGCAAGTTAGGCTCATGTGAGTAACATACATCGATCCTACAAAAATGGATTGTAAAGATAAGGTTTTGAGTCGACGAGAAAACACTTGTCAGCCAAAAGTCATCGATGTAATTAGCGGTGGATATTCATGATTCAAGGTATATTTTAGATCGTCGCTCATAAGAGAACAGGGCAATGATTGCGTTATATGCAGAATCTATGTAGCTCATCACCATCTGTGTTAGAAAGACTTATCGCTGATGTATTCAAGAGCCATACAAGGCTGGTGACTTTAGTGCAGCTCGCAACTCGCTGAATTCGAATCAAATCAGTCGACAAAGGTATGCATGATGCATACGCGAGGATATTGGCGCGCGCACAAACACACACACACACACACACACACACACACACACACACACACACACAAAACACACATACACACACACGCACGCCACCCCCACCACCCGCACACACTCATTCGAACACACTCACACACGCACGCGTGCCCCGTTCACTTCCCCACCCTCTCACTCAATCACTTACTGAAACACACATACGCACTAATATGTACACTTATGCGCTCGTATGATCCCTCAGTATGTCGGAAGGTTACCACAACTCCATTCAGTACGTATATACACATGTACGTAGTTTATTTATAAATAACGAACCCATTCTACACCTTCAACGGGACGTCACTTTCACATCGATTTGTTTCAGATAAGCGCAACATGTCGACCTACCCGATAGAAGTCATCCTCTAATTCTGCTTTGGTATATACCAATCTTGCCAGCTGCCACAATCTTAGCTTGATAAGTTTTTGAAGATACATAAGTGGACATTTGTTTTCAGGGAAAAGCGTCGGCTTTAATTCTAAATCGAGCCCCATAGTATCTACAGTCCCGGGCTAGTTAAGCAACAGCATCGTGTCATGCCATTTCACAATCTTGGAAGCTAAAATCGGATAAATGCTCAAGGGGGGTGTGACAAAGCAATCAGGCTTTTCTTGAAGCTCCTTGAGAAAAGCCTAATCATTGGGTTAAGTTACTTTAAGGAGACTGAGCTACGAGTGAGCACACGGTGGGTAACGTAGGCAGCACCGTACCCTGACAATCGTGTCGGCGTCGATGTAGAGTATCTTTTTTATGCCCAGCGGTTGAAGTGCCTCGTCGACCCAGTTCCGCGCAAAGTTGGGGATGTTGGTGAGCTCGTCGTAGCGGTCGGGGGAGTGGCGCGCCATGCTCAGCTTGATCTGCTTTTTAATCTTCGCCAATAGGGCCGGTACGTTCTCCAGCACGACAAAATGAAACTGCTGACTGCTGCACACGCAAGCGGCGGAGCGCGACTGATCGGACATGCAGTCGGAGGGCGGCTGGTGCTGGTAGCCCGAGAAGCTTGGTACATTACTCCTGCGTCAAGGGGCAGTGAAACTTGTAAGTAAGTTAGGCAGTGTGAGACACTTTACTACCGTCTTATCGGGCTACACGGCGGTGAGCAGACGCACCTTGGGCACATGAAACTCAAGCGCTTGTTACTGAGTCGCTTTTTCTCCTCAAATGTATGAAGTATCTGGCACATCGCTTGCGCGTCGCTGTATGTCGGGACCAGGAAGTGGAAGCGGAGTCTGCCTGGCTCCTTCGCGTTTTTCAGCGCCGAGTAAACCGACGCAGCTGTGTATTTTACAGCCGTCGCGTCGACGGTATACATGACGTGCACGGGATCGGGTTTGTCGCAGTTGATAGATTCACTGGTCGGGCCATAGCTCGCTCGATGCTCATGCTGTGCCTTCCTGGCCGTCGCCTGCCTCGCCGTTTCCCGTCGTACGCCCATTCCGACAGTTTCGTTCCTTTTCGGAGGTAAACCAGGCGAAGCGGACACCCTCATATGTGCTCCGAATGCTTGCCGTGGCTCGGTAGCGAGCTCAGCTGACCAGTCACCCCTTGTAGCAAACGAGCAGCACGCCAATACATGTAAGACGGCGATTCGTAGCGCCGCTTGTGTTCCGCCCACCATTCCTTCTCCGCTGAATCTTGCGAGACGAGTAAACAACGGTACGGGGACAACAGACACCTTCACGCTGCAGGCCGTGTCACGCGCAGCGGTTCGCCGGGGCGGGTCCCTCTAAGACGCTGACTAAGAAGGAATCGTGTGTCTTGGCTACAATCCAAGCATATCCACAAGCTTCCGTGCCTGAGTGTCCAGTTTGGCTGGGCTCGGCGAGCTTTCTCGGCGCGGCCTTGCGCTGATGATGACATATATACCTAAAATAGCGTATATAGACGCTGGACCGCTACAGGATTCTGCGACGATGTGTCACCTGGGCAGTTGTACGGGATAAACTGGATAGGTTGTGATAATGTACTATACTGTACAGTACGTTTGAGGTGGTCGTTGATCAGCACCGCTGGTTTCCCGCCGCGACAATACATGGGGGCCGTTACAACAAGCCTCCTATCTCCTGCCGACGGCTCTGCGTGTGTCGAAACGACAGACGCACAGGAACACAATAGCCGTGTCTGCAGAGAAGCTCTCTCTACGCAGGGTAAATTTTCCACTTAGGAATTTCCCCACGGGCAGGGTGTCGGCGTTGTGCGCGGGATCCAATGTGCAAGACGCGCCGGCACCGCGAGGACCACGATGCGAACTTTTAAGTACTCATACGAAATAAACAAGCAGAGCATTTCAACATAGAGATGGGGGCAGCGGGAATATGCTCATTGCTTCGTACGCTGGTGATCCTCGTAGCGGTGCAGCACGCCAGTTCGAATCGTGAGAGGGGCCATCTCGGTAGCGTGGCAACACTGGGAGAGCTGCCGCTGGATGACACAGCGGGCGAAAGCCTTTCAGCGGCCCGTCCGATAAGCAATGGGTCGCTCAACTGCCACACCGCCGACCCCATTCACGTCCTCTACACCATCGACGACGAGGCCCTCACCGCAGTGGCGCCATCCATTTTCTCAGCCCTCTCCAACGCCGACAACCCAGGCCGGCTACGCTTCCACCTCATGGTTCCCGACCACAATGACGCGACGGCGTTGTGTGTCACGCTTCAGCGATACAACGAAGAAAAACATTTTCCGAGGCAACAACTATCCCATCATCAACGCCCCGGGTTCATTTGCCCCAGGTGACAATTCGACCCGACCATCTTCCCAGGATTGTAGACGCCGAGCGCATCGCCTGATTTCTGACAACGTTGGTGAACTAACGGTTTTAAACTTTTGATGTGCCGGTTTGACTATTTCCAAAGGGATGACGTGGCGGAGGTGGCCGCGCTGGTGGGCGCGCCGGACTGTCGAGCGGTAGGGCAGCAGCACCGGGATACGCCCTCCTGTCTCTGCGGTAGCTCTCAGTTCCATATGCTGCTGCTACGCAACCACGGTCCCACGCTGCGGAAGATCAGGGAGCAGGTGCAGCTGAGTCAGGCGCGCGCGACGGACCGCGCCGACCTCGCAAACATACCGAACTTTGCACGCAACTGGGCGGACGAGCTGCTGCTGCCGACGGGCGTGGACAAAGTCATATACCTGGATGCAGACACTATCGTCAAGGTGCGTGCAGCCAGCACTCTTTCACATTCACAGCCTATCACACTGAAGTTAAAAAGGAGCCGAGGTGGGTCGGTGGACAGCGAATGGAAAAAATCCCCAAACCTGTGAAATATTGTATGTTGATAAAGTCAGTGGATGCTCGATTAGTGTTTTCATTACAAAGAGAAAAAGCAGTTGAGTCCACCAACAAAAAAGGAAAAGAAGCGGCAAATGCCCGATTCACGTTACGTTGTGGTCCGCTTGCAATTGAAATCCGCACAGACAGCTCCGCCCCATCTCAAATAAGAAGAACAGTCTTTCATACACAAGAAAATGGGAATGCACGATCGAGGATGATTTAAAGAAGCTTGCACGGGATGCAACAGATTCGATGCACATATCTGACCATTTACCACTCATCGTGGCGTATCGTATCACATCAGCTAGCATGGTCAATTCTTAAGCCACCAACAACCCCTTCGTATTCGAGTCGCACGCACGCATTACTGCGCTTGCAGGGCGACCTCGCGCAGCTGTGGGCGGAGCGGCTGAAGGAGGGGCGGGCGGTGATGATGGCGAAGAATTGCAAAAAGGTGCTCCACCGCCACTTTGACTTTACGAGCGGCATCGTGCGCCACTTCATGGCCGACCCGCGGGGGTGTATGTACAACACGGGCGTCATCGTGATGGAGCTGCGGCGGATGGCGGCCACGAAGGTGGGGGAGCGCATCACGTTGCTGTACGGCGCCCACCGGAAGGCGCCCATCTGGACGCAGGGGAACCAACAGCCCGCGTTTGTGCTCGCCCTCGCCAACCATACGCAGGTACACCCCTTCCACCATCCTTTCACACAAATATGCGGGCAATGCAAAATTTACTTAATTAGTGATACCGACTGAGCACGGCAGTCAGACAAGCCCCGACGCTGCTCGATGTCAAGTCTAATGCGAGCTGTGTCGAGTTTTGGCCTCGCGACTCCCATCTGAACACCCCACCCGTGCAAAGCCATCGGTTTATGCTTCATCGAGACAAAGCTATCCCTTTATAACGCCGTCGGACTTTTTGTCGTTGCCGAAACCGAAACCGAAACCGAATTCATTTCATCCGGCCCTACGTCGGCGGATTCATTATTGTGCGGTACATCATAATTTAAACGAGGGGTATTTTCATAAATGCCGGTGGTATCTTGCAACATGGCTGTATTTCATAGTCATTAAATCATAAATTATCCGGGAAGATGACGGATTTTTATGTAATTGCGGTTTATCTTCAAGGGCCCGCGATTTTAGCCGAGGTATCAAAATCGAATTTCAAGCTGGGGCGGGCAGCCCGTACGGTTACTAGTATCAAACGGACAACGCGGCCCGCGCGTGATGGTGCGCCCGGCTCATCGCTGCCAGGTCGCTAGAGTTGCTACTCCGGGGATTCTCACCGCTGTGAGTAGCAAAGACTGTGCTAGCTTGGTATGTATGGAAATTCCAGCCACTCGCCGTTTGAAGTGTCGGTGCCGTCGAGTGCACCCTGAGAGCTATACGCAGGCTTCCCGGTCGAGTTTGAATACCTTGCGCGGTTTGAATCGGTCCTTAAAGATAAGCTGCAATTATGGATTTAACATCGTGATCATCCCGGTGCATTTCGGATTTACTGTTTATTATAATACCGCCATTGTGCAAAATGCGACGGACATACTACGGGTATGGTACCGCCTTTTGCAAAAATATACTCTTCATCAAACAATCACATTCACATTTACCGGGTGATTTCAGCTTTGTTCTATCAAATCATGCCACCGTATATGCATTTTACATGATTGACAATATTAGATCTGGGTGATAGCCAATTGCATTTGTATATTGGGGTTCGACCTGAAATCTGTGACTTCTTAAGACGAATTATTGTGCGCCACCTTGACTCGCTCTCGTTACTATTATTGTTGGGCAGCAACGTCGATTGACGTGTGAATTATGGCGCTCGTGCGGTGCAGACGATGGATGGACGGTGGAACACTTGTGGTCTGGGCTACACGACCCCGCACGTAAGTCCCGCGGAGTTGAGCCGCGCAGGTGTCTTGCATTGGACAGGGAGCGCAAAACCTTGGCTCGTTGGTGGCCACTTTAAGGCCGAGTGGGAGCCGTACAGTATCGCGACGACGGGCAACGAGACGTGATGATATGTTATACCGCAGCGTCACTATTGCCAGAGCGAACACATCCACGTTTGGCATCCCAACCATCAACGGTGAACACAAAAAGGGATGCGTCCTCAATTCACGTCCAATGATTCTTAAATATCACATTGATATCAGTATTTAGCACTATATAATGTACTAATCGAGTAAATGATTCAGAAATAATTCTATTTCTCGGGCTCCGCCGCTTGCGGGAAGCACAAGCACACGAGCCTTCTCCGCCATTTACCCTTTTGACGTCTAGCCTAAGCTGCCGTACGATGCCTCATCTCATACGTGTCGGTGGCTTATGGGTGTCCGGGCCGGTGGGCGTCATGTCGTGCGGGCGCGGGCGAAGAAGAGTGCGTGGCTTGCTTGGAGGCGCGCACTTCGTTGAGGCAGTCCACCACACATGGGTCGATGCCGAGGTCGGATCATCGGTAACTCTAACCATGTAATTCGTAGAGCATCTATATTCCCAATATGACCCAGAAAATATGCATAGGCCTAAGGAGCAGGGAGGTACCGAAGTCTTATTATGGATTACAAGAAGAACTATTATATGTACTTGGACAAAGAAAATAGGGGGGGGGGGGGGGGGGGGGGGGCAAGAAGGCAATAGTGACAAGAGAACCACGGAATCCAAAGCACGGCAAAGGGAGGCACTACATTGTGCACAAACCTTGAAGATTAAACTGAGGAAACTCCAAGGCAACGTTGAGAATGCAACAAGTGGAGGCGACAAGCGGCGCCTCACGCGCCGCTCGAGGAAGCACGGGGACGCTTGCGGCCCATGGCGCGGATGAAGAGCGCCGTAGCAGGAGAAGGCATCCTAGCCGAGGAAGAAGCGGCCTCCACACCGTCTGCGGCGGCGGACATACCGCGCAAGACGTTGGCCGCGTGAGCAACACGGACGGCGAGAGAGATCTTTCGACGTCATGAGACCAACAACTTGCCCACATGCATCCCTTTAGAGGCAGCTGCGTGCTTGGCCAGCTCCGTCAAGAAAGCCGTGGCGTGGCCGCCGAGAGTACCAAATCCCGTGACTGCAAAGGGAGTGAAGCGGATGTCGGTCCGACTCCTCACCCCCTCCGAGTACTTCTCGAGCTCGGTCTTGTAATTCGAACATTGGCTATTTGTAATTTAAAAATGATGTATACTTTCAACGATGAGAGAACTATTGACGCGCGACCCTCGTAGTTCCCCCGTTGTTTCCCATGTCGACGTTCACATAATGCTTCTTATAATTGTTAGGTTTTATGAGAGAACGAAAGTTGTTTACTAGGAAGGTAATACAGAAAAGGGAAAATGAAGAGCGCGGAATAGCACCGATGATATCCGAGCGCAATGATGAAATCATCGCGTAAGGTTACGTGTGTACAAGCGTCACTTTTGCAACCATCACCAACCTCTTTCAAATGTTGCACCCATGGTGCTCTCGGCTCACTTCACCCATATAATTGCTCTCCGACAGTAGGTTATGGGCCCTCGTAACTTACAAGTAACATGCAACTTCATGCGCTAGTAACAAGTCAATTTTCTGTTATGTCAGCGTGTCGCCATGGACCCTCCGCCGCCGCCCCCGGCTTTTGTAACGCCGCCTCCGGAAGTTCCGACGCCGACAAGTAGTAAGTGTCCGACGCCGCCGCCAGCCATCGTCACCCCTAGCCCACTCTCTAGTCGCAAACCACCGAATCTCAGCACGCAGCCTTTTAGATTCTACAATTATCCAATATACCACCATTCTTCACTCCAGTCCGCATTCCACAACTCTTACGCACGTTGACGTTGCCATGCTACAAAACAGGGACTTCATCGCTGCGAAAATACACCGCGTCCTCACCGTAGGCTCGCAGCCGCCGCCGCCGCCACTCGCCACCACGTATGGGACACTTGACCCTCGTCGCGGTTTACCTACAAACCAACCCCCGCTAAGCGCTACATTTTCCGACCAACCCGACGCCCGTGAGGATAGTTTGAGCCGGTTCGTGCGCTCTTGCGCCCCTAATTTCGTAGTGAAACAAATGACTTTCAAGCGAATAGGCGCAGGTTTATGATCCACTTACGCCCTCTCGATCTTATATGCTCCCCGTATGCTCGAGGGTCCCCCTCCACATGACGCTCACGTTACTACCATGTAAAATTTGAGGGGGCGAGAACACTCTCGTGGTGACATTGAACGTTATCCCACCTTCAACAAGGGCCTAACATTAGCATATCGCAAGACACGCAAACCCCATGTGTTGCGCACACGCCAACTTTTATTCAAAGCCATTAGATGATATCTAACGCTCAATAACTGGCCACTATCAGCACAATTAGTTATTCATGCTTATCATCTTGAAATTTTGAGTTATTGCTGTCCTATCATGATGATACACGCTCAACATAGGAACATAGTTGAGTAGCAACTTGATTACTAATCACCACCATGTTGCTCAACACTCCCCCTTGCTACTCAAGCAAACCCATGATGGTATTGCACAACATTTTGTGCCTTACACTCGCCAATGGCTTGGCTGGCACATCAGCAAGCATGTCCTCCGTCGCATAGTATCGGACCTCGATATCTCCGCTCTCCACCTTCTCCCGGCAAAAATTGTACCTCACGTCTATTTGCTTATCACGTCCGGTTGTCATGCCATTCATGTTGAAAGCAATTCAACTGCGATTGTCCTCATAAATGGTGGTGGCAGAACCGGGGTCTTGGTGCAACTCATGGAGCAGTTGCTTTAAAAACACCGCCTCTTGAGTAGCCGTAGTTAGCGCCATGTACTGCGCTTTCGACAATGCTACGGTTTGTTGGCGCTGGCTCTTCCAGCTCACGGTTGCACCGTTGAGCATGAACACATACCCCGTGTAAGGGATCAGCCATCGATACATCCTCGATAATATCATCATCACCCGCTGGTGGTACCAACGATGTGATAGTTTGCGACATGGGCATCGACACGATGGGCCCTATGAAGTATAATAGGGCAAGTATGAATGCCATCAATTATAAAAGCAATTGGGAAATATTGATTATCAAAGCCCGATCTATCGATAAATCGTCCATAATATCGATACATCGACAATAATATCGGCTTGAATTGCCATCAATATTAGCATCCCAAAATATCTACACCGTCAACATCGACAATCCAAGATATCAATACTATCAACATCGACGTTTCAAGATATCATTAACATCGACAAAACTCATTTGATCCCTAGCTTGAACCCCGTGCGAGAACGCCGCCCACCCACATCACTTGCATAGCCGGAATCAGACCATCCCACCGGTTTTGATAAAGGTGCGACTCCATACATCAACACTGAATCTGCGGTTCCCTTAAGGTATCGGAGCACCCCCTTGGCTTGCTCCCAATGTGATTGAGAAGGGTCGGACATGTACTTGCTAAGGTGGCTGACGGCCATGGTGATATCGTGTCGTTTGCTTTCGGAAGCGTATAGCAAGCTGACAATCAAACTTTGGTAAGGTACTAAGCCGGGAGGTAGCTTAGACGGTGTCCTCCATGTTGAAGCGCTCTAGCACATCCAAAACATACTGCCGTTGGCCAATGTTGATGGTGTGGCTGCCACGATCTCGCTCCACTGTCATGCCAAGTAGCCATGACACCGGACTCATGTCTTGCACATTGAGCCTCCTGCTAAAGGCCGTTTTGAACTCATCGATGATGCAACCCCCTGATCCGACAATGACGTTGTCGTCCACGTACAAGGCCAAGACATAAAGCTCATTGGCCTTGCAAAAGACGTAAATGCCGGGATCCACCTTGGATTGGCTAAAGACACACTCCTCCAACCATATTGTGATTGGCTTAGTCCAGTTCCTAGGAGCTTGCTTGAGGCCATTGTCGGAATCGGGAACGGATAGTTACACGTAGGTCGTGCCGGCCCCACAAGGGGGCCGGGTGTGGTGACTAGAGAAGTGAGAAGGAGCGAGATGGCGGCCAACGAAGGCACCGGCAAGGCGGGCCGACCGCCACTAGTGGGGAATAGAATACCGCTAATAGCATAAAACTAAGTACTAGGATGATGGCAAATAGCTACCTCGCACATAAGCACTAGGCAACGGAATGCTAGTGCTAACACCCCCCCTCAAGGTAGCCGAGGTCTTGACGTCGTCCTAGCTTGCGTCGAGGAATGTGCCATCTTATTGGTCGAAGGTGTAGTGCTTGTAGCGTGTGTCTCATGCCGGGGAGGTGTAGCGACATGCGCTCACAAGAACGTGCCGCTACCGGCGAGCTGCCGATATGAAGCGGTTCCAAAGTACTGCGTAACGTACTAGTATAACATGTAGCGGGAAAAAACTGTCCACGGGCGAATTAGCTGACGCATGAGAGCGGCCGGCGAGGAAGGAGAAGGGCCGACAAGGCTGTTAAGAGAGTGTAGGCACGCAAAAGCAATGTCGGGCGTTGCTCGTGCTGACTTCCGCCTTTCGAAGTGGGAAAGGTTAGCTCCTTGCTAAGTTACGTTAGCGTTGCGGCGTTGCCTCGGGAAAAACAATAACAATACTAATTAAAGTACGCACGGGCTGAATTCTCGCGGGTCGGTTTTAAACAACCAGATCCGGTCGAGAGCATCGGTAGGCTGAAGGCTAGCTGAGACTGAAAGCTCGGTGGGGCGACCGCAGCGCCGGGCGCTTTTCACACTCTCTTCTTCTTCTTACGTGGGAGGTGGTAGGACAGTCACGGACAACCTGCTCGAAGGCGAAGCGTGGTGTCGGTTGGACGATGAATTACTAGCATGGCGCCGGGCGCTTTACATACGCTCTACTCTTTTTTACGTGGGAGTAAATAGGAAGCGTGGCGCCGAGCGCTTTACACACGCTATTCTCTAGTGTAACTTGGTGGAGGGCACATAACCCATCGGAATCGGGAACAGATAATTACACGTAGGTTGTGCCGGCCCCACAAGAGGGCCGGGTGCGGTGAATAGAGAAGTGAGAAGGAGAAAGATGGCGGCCGGCGAAGGCACCTGCAAGGCCGGCCGACCGCCAGTAGTGGGGAATTGAGTATTGCTAATATTATAAAACTAAGTACTAGGATGACAAATAGCTACCTTGTACATAAGTGTTAGGCAACACGATACTAGTGCTAACATCCATACAACGATTTCGTTCACATGCACACCAACTCCTTTCCATTGCTGCGGGTATGACGGAAACCCTCAGGCTGTCTCATGTCTATTTCCTCCTCTATATCTACCTACAAAAATGCTGTCTCGGGATCAAGATGCTCCACCTCCAAATCGTTGTAAGCATCAAGTGCGAGCAGCGTCCGAATAGAGATCACCCTGACTGTGGGAGCGAAGGTCTCGTGGTATTCCACGCCATGCTCTTGAGTGAAACCCCGGGCCGCAAGCCTTGCTTTGTATCTTGCAATATGCCCATCGGCATCGCGCTTTAGCTTGAGCACCCACTTAGAGTCCACGAGCTTGCGGCCGGCAGGACATGGGACCAATTTTCAGGTGTTGCGAGATACGAGTGAGTCGTATTCACTTTGTATAGCTGCCTCCCAATCCGCGGATTGGGGGCTCCGCAACGCTAAAGAGGTCTTGGTGGCAACACTTTGAAGAGGTCTTGTAGTTCGGAGACTTGCCGCTTCCAAATCTCAGTTGACGCATCGTCATGATACGCTGCAAAAGCTGTGGGCGTCGAAGGCTCTTCACGTGACTGCGCACGACTCTCGATTCAAATGGCCTTTTGACGCAGGTCACCCTTGACGGCATCTATGCTGAGACTATGAACGTCCCACTTGTCGGTTATGGAGTGATAATCGTTACGCAGGCCCTTCACCAAATAAATGATGACCCGCCGGTCGTGGACGTCCTCTCCAACACGGCAAGCTACCGCTGCAATCTGACTAGCCGGTTTAGGTATTGAATGCTACCCTCACCGTCCGCTTGTGGCGTCCCCATATCCTGCAAGAGCTCCGAAAGAAGGTAGATACCGTCGTATTCATAATGGTCGACCAACGCGGCCCAAGCAGCGTCACCGCAGTTTTTGACAGTCTTGTTAATATTCTCGATGACGGGGAAATCGTCTTCCGGCAGCGCAAGAATCAAGGTGGAGTACAGGTCGACTTGTTGCTTAGGAGTAGCGGTATCTTCCCTCAACATAGCTAGAGCCCAGATTTGCATTGACCCGAAGGCCCGGAAACGCTTCTTCTGTACATCAAAATCCCGTCTCTCTCCACTGAACTTTGGCTATTTCACGGACTCAATTTCACGTGAGTCGACTGAGCTCTGAAGAGTACCAGAAAATCAGGAAAATGTCCACCAAAACCAACACCAAAGTACCGGCCAATACGGTCAAGAGGTGGTCAACACAGCTCAGAAAAAGAGACACCCGAGGGCTGACGGAAGACGGAGCTGTACTTCCTGAGTCTATACGAACATGGCAAGCAGAAACGAGACTCAGAAAACAGATCAAGTGACGTCGTACAAGTGAAATATTACAACACATATTACAGCAAGATACCTCCCTCAAAGATTCAGCCGGACCACCAAAAGCTGTCAAAATTGAAGAAAAATAGCAAGTGATGAGGCACCGGAAGCGAAGAAATTTTTTGCAAGCACCAAGCTAAAACAACAGAAGGCAAGCCGGTCGAAGTGTGACACGACCCGAATATCGGAAGTAAAGCACAAAAATAAAGAGCCAACCACTTTGGGAGCCAACCACACCTTGACCCGGATCGTGCGGCACCACAAAAGTCTACCACTCTACCGGAAGCAAGGTCTAGGTTCTAGTCAAAGTAATTGACTCCAACGACTACTAGCAGCTTGAGGGCCCATAACTTGTGAAAAATTAGGGGGGCGATAAGGAATGATTACACTCTCATGGTGACATTGAACGGCATCCCACCACCAACAAGGGCCTAACACTTGCCTATCCCATGACACGCACAGTCACCCCATGTGTTGAGCACGTCACGGCAACTTTTATTTCAAGCCATTAGGTGATATCTAACGCCCAACAACTTGCCACTATCATCACAATTACCCGTTTAGGCTTATCATATTGTAATATCGAGTAATGGCAGTCCAATCACGATAATACAACACGCTCAACATAGGAACATAGTTGAGTAGCAACTTGGTTACTATACAACGCCATGTTGCTTAACATACCCATTATCAGTCCTTTCAACACCGCGTACTAGCTCTATTGAATATGGCTATGGAAGACCACCCCTCTGCAACGATAGCCCTCACCAACTTTGAACAATATCCTAGTTTCGCTACGCGACCCTCTCCGGGCTAGGACGCCTCACGGGCTCCTAACTCATTGCTCGAATAGAGGCACGCTAGTCGGATTGTTCGTATATTTCCAAAACTTCCTCAACTTTGGTTGCTTATCGAACGCCTCAATACGTATCTATAGCGTAACCTCCGTGCCTTCGTCAAACTTAACGACGAGCCAGTCTTTCCGCACCTCATGAGTGTATTCTCGTAGCCGCGTCGCTAGCCAACGTGAACTCCAACCATGTTGCAGCCCGCGACAACATATTTTTTGCTCTTGACGTCCGCCTCGATTATAGACCGGCCTCCGCCGTGCCTTTCGCACAACTCACCACCATGATGGTTCAACATCAACCTCATGCACTTCATGTCGCGCTCTTGACTAATGCCTCCAAGTGGCGCCCTCCCAGCCCCGTCCTCCTCTCCAGGATACTCGCGTATTCGCCACCCTTCTAAAAGACGCCCTCACTGATGCCGTTCAAATCAACCCCACCTCCTTTGCTCCCGCATGCCGCATCTTCCAGCACAACCATAAAGGCCGGCACAACCATTTACACACCAACCGCCTACATCGCCACCTTGGTCTACCACCCACGGGAGGCCCTCATGGCCCTCGCCACCTTGGGAACCACACCCCCTAGGCGGGGCTTTGGTCGCCCCCCCCCCTAGTCTGACCCATCCCACCACCACACCCCACAAGCCGCCATTGCATGCATCTTTGACACTACCAAAGCCCTCACTGCTCTCATGGACTACTTTGGTCTCGGCTCGGACCCCAGTGTTTGAATGGCTGCATGCCCCCTCCCGATGACAATCTCTCCCCCGGCCTTCCCTACCTCCCTCGCTTCCCAGGTAAGGCTACTCACACTCGTGATGATGTACCCCCTGATGGCCTCATATTAGTCGAGTCCGGAGCCAACCTTTGCTTGGAGCCCTCGAAGGATTGTTTTGACTGTGGCATCTACACGTTCCTCCCCTTTCCATTTCTTGTTACATGCATCGATATCACATTTGACGGTTACGGTATTGTCACACATATCCTTGTCTATCACTTAGGTGACACCACGACCATCGTCGTGCGCACTACTTCGTTCTCTTTCACCATGGTATTCAGAGACACCCCAACATTCTCGCACAAGAACATCTTCGACAACACCATGGCATCAACTTCTTTTACCCTGCCAAGTCTCCCCCTTCCGCCTTTGATGACCATGGCCCTTTGCTCCTCATCATGCGCAACCTACCCCCTGGCCTACAGACCCCTCCATGTAACCCCCCCTCCGCTGCCATTGCCCACCATGGCGTTGGTCCTACCTCAACTGACGCCACCCTATGGCACATACGTCTTGGCGGCCACAATGGCATGAATACCATGATTCTCATCTTCCGGTCGCCCTCCGTTATTGGCGCTCGTTATGAAAGCCACGTCCCCCTCCTTGCCATTGAACCTTGCATCGTGCCCAAGCTCAAGCATGATGCGGTCTCCACGCGCCCGGGCTCTACGCCTACTGCTTGCTTTCATGCCTTTTGTTTAGATTTTTCCGGACCCATTCAACACAAAGGTCATGGCGGGTTTTAAATGGCTGTCGGGTGTAATAATCGACTATTTCTGAAACTACATATGTATCCATGCCCTCCCCATCAAAACTGATGTCACCCTTGCCCTTCAATCCCTCTGCTTGATTGACATCCGCAACACCCATACACGCCTTTATGGCTCCTCCGCCCCATTCGCCCTTCCAATAGATTTGATTTCGACAAAAAAACTTCATGGGCGCATATTGCAGATCCATGGTAAAGTCCCTTGGGTTTTTGTACAGATAAATAGCTTCTTAAAACCAATACTAGCTCGCCAAGATGGAACGCCAATGGGACACGCCTACTACGGCCATTATGCGCCACAACCGTGCTCCCCCTACTCATTGGGGCCTCGCCATGCGCACCGGTGTTTACCTCCGTAACCGATTCTACACTCATGCTGCCTCAGGGGGCGCTTGTGGTGTCCCGTACACTCTCTTGTACGGCCAAAAAGTTGACCTTTCCCACCTTTAACCCTTCGCTTGCTCTGCATATCTGCACCTCAATGACGCCCATCGCGAGAAGCTCGCGCCTAAAGCGCAACGCTGCATGTTCGTTTGCTATTGTGAAGACGGTCCTAGCTATTGGGTCCAAACTCTCGCCATTTGTCGCCTTGTCCGCCCCTTCCACGTTGTCTTTATCGAAACTGTCCCCGCCCACTCATCCCTCATTCTCGAGCTGCCGCCTTGGCCCCCGCCCCGGTTCCTCCTTCCACGCCCTTCCCCATCCCCACCAGCAACGCTTTTCCGCCTTTCTCCCCCTCCCCCTCCGACGACTTCCCCAACGACCTTGTCGCCAACCCCACACCTCAACTCCCCTTGGCACCATTTAACCATTCCGACTGGACCTCCTCCTCCCTTTTTGCTGCCGCAGCCATCATTCAACGGGAAGGCCGCAACGCCACCACCTTTCATAAACATAACCTTCCACGTGTTTCCGTCCCGAGCCCATGTGACTCGCCTCACGATTCCACTTCCCCTCTCCCCTACCCCCCTGCCTCTCACATTCCACCTCTTGTGGACTTCAACCACGCTATGTCTAACAAGAACGTCTGTCAATGGAAAGCCGCCATCCGGTCGGGGCTCACTTCCCGTCATTACAAATGCACCTTCCGCATGGCCGATCCCCTGCTTGGTCGTCACACCATTGGCAACAAATGGGTTTTCAAAGTCAAGTCTAATCCCGGTGGCTCCGTCAATCGCTTCAAGGCCCGGCTCGTGGCCCAAGGTTTCAGTCTGTGCCATTGTGTCGACTACCCCAACACCTTTTTCTCCGCCGTTAAACTCAGCACTCTCCGCATTGTTATCGCCCTCACCATGGCCACACGAGGCATGCACGCTCACTTACCTGATATTGAAACAGCCTTTCTCAACGTTTATCTTCAAGAAAAAATCTTCATGCGCCAGCAAAAAGGCGCTGCCTACGGCACCCCCCGCGTCTTGCGCCTGCTCAAAAGCATCTACGGCCTCAAACATGCTTCTCGTGAGTGGTATTCACTTTTTAACACCACTCTCACCACCCTCGGCCTCAAGCACTCCACCTATGACGCCAACTTGTACTCCGTGCACCACCCCGTCCACGGCATATCCGTGTTCTCGTCTATGTCGACGATATCCTCGTTGTCTCCGATTACCTCGACTAGGTCTCCTCCGCTAAGGCCCACATCCGCGAGCAGTTCACCATGACTGACTTTGGCGATGCCACTTGCATTCTTGGCGTGCATATCACCCGCGACCTTCCAGCTAGCATAGCTCGCATGTCTCAAGAACAATACCCCACGGAGCTTATAAAAGAATATGGCATGCTCGACAGCAATCCCTCCACCCTCCCGATGTCGCTCACTCACTACCGTGACGTCGAATCTGCCTATCCCTCCGATCAAGTTCCCCTCTTGCAGTCTGACCACGAAACATTTCGTGCCATCCTTGGCTCGGTCAACTTCTTGTGCATGTGCACACGCCATGACATCGGGCTCGCAATCAACGTCACCAGCAACACTCAAAATGTCCCCCTCCAAATCCACGTAAAGGAGCTCAAGCGCCTCCTTCACTACCTCAATGGCACACGCACCTCTGGCATCACGTATGGCTCATGCGCACCCCACCTCCGTACCATTATGATTGTCTTCTCAAACTCGGATTGGGCAGCCGACACGGTCACCCGTCGCTCCCAATAATGAAGAGAGGTTGTCATGCTCAACGAAGGTGCCATCAACCGGACCTTCCAACAACTTCAGTTGTGGCCTTATCCATTATTGGTGCCGAGTATGTCGCCCTAAGTCGTGCAAACCAAAGCGCAGTTCACTTCCACCAGCTGCTCCACGACGTCCGCCATCGCTAGCGTTGTCCCACTTCCGTGTGTGAAAACAACGAAGGCCCTCTCAAATTTGCGAACATATCCTATGGCTTCGCACATGACCAAGCACATCGACATTCGCCACCATTACGCCAGGGAGCTCATCGATGCGCGTACCATCGCCGCCATCTCCATTCCCACTTGGGATATGCTTGCCAATGGATTTACAAAGGCTCTTCCGCAACCCAAGCACACCATGCTCTTCAAGCGATGCTTAGGGTTAACTCACTAACACATACGGTCAATGATCGAGAGGGGCGTTTAGGGTTAGTGCAAGTCGGTTAGCCATGTCAGTGCGCGTGCTTTGCGCACTTTATATTAATTGTATCGCAACGGCTGCGTGTGTACAACCGTCACTCATGTAACCATCACCAACCTGTTTCCTCTGTTGCACCAAGGGAGCTGTTGTTGCTCCCATAAATATGACTGATCTCCGACAATAGGATTCGATCTAGCAATTGTTTCTCCCAAATAAACAATTTGGAAAACAATTGTTTATTTAATGTCACTAACTTCACTGGCGCATGATTACCGGGAAAAAGTTATCGGCAAAGTATTATGCAATGAAACATGTGAGATCGTCATTAACTACTGCACGTCGCTACGATGGTACCCGACAAAGTACTGCACAATAATACGGGTAGTTCAATCATAAAATACTATTGCGCGTCGCTACAATTGTACGACCCGAGCGGTACAATTCAAGATATAAATGCTTTATACAAATGAGTGGGTGGATGAGTTCGGTGCTCTCGGCGGCCACGCCACGGCTTTCTTGACAGAGTTGGCCAGGCAGGCACCCGCCTCTTAAGGGTTGCAGGTGGGCAAGTTGTTGGCCTCTTGGCGCCGAAAGGTTTCTCTTTCCGTCCATGCCGCTCACGCGGACGACTTGCGCGGGTTGTCCACCGCCGCGGACGATGTGGAGACCGCTTCATTATCGGCTATGACACCTTCTCTTGCCACTGTGCTCTTCACCCGCGCCATGGGCCGCAAGCGTCTCTCGTATGTCGCCTTTTCGTTTTTTCAGCGTAGCGTGGCAGTTTCTTGTGTTCTCTTCTTATGTTTCATCTGCTAGATTTGTATACAATGTGCTTGCTTCCCTTTGCCGTGCTTTGGATTCCATTACTACTCTCTTGCTTATCTTGCCCCCCCCCCTTTTTCCTTGTCCACGTTCCTACAGAGCTTCTTGTAATCGAATTTCATATTGTGGAAGAGTGACTTGGTGGCTTAGGATGTGTGAAAATAACAATGTGTTTGATGATGACGTGAGCGGCACGGGCAAACCACGGGCAGCTTGTAGATATGTGATATTACAATCCACGGGACTCTCGCTACACTGAGTACGGCGCCCAATAGCTTTTGAAGTTGCCATCGGGCAACCACGGCTTTCGACTCCCCGTCCAATGCAAAATCTTCGCTTTGTCGATCTTACCAGAGCTCAGCCGCAGTCTCCCTCGTCCGAGTCCCGTCGTGTTCCAAACCGAATCCAACGACTGTCACCAAATATATGAAAGCAATCGAACGGTCAGAACGCTTCATCCATTCCGGTAGTATTGTATCAATCGCGGACAGAACAAAGCCGCCACTCACCTGTATCCGATGATACACTGCCAGGATGAAGGCCGACTGCTGGATGCCTTTCCGCCACAATTTATTCTTCTTGTGCTCGACGTACATCTCGTCAATCTTCTCGCCGACCTTCATCTCCGCCAACTCGTCGACGTCCATCACAATGACGCCCGTGTTGTACATACACGAGGGCGGCGGGTCTGCCGCGCGACGGCACATAATTCAGCACCGCGCATTCGCGACCCCTCGAGAAACTCGACAGTCTCATGCATGTACTTTGCCGGAGTATACACGACGGGTTTGGGGGCTGCACCTCCGATGAGCGCGCGTATGATCTTATTACCGAGGCTGAAGTGTTTGGCCATTTTATTCTTGCAATTCGTGGCAATCATCACCGCCTTTCCCTCCTCAAATTGCAGACTCCATAGCTCACCCAGATCACCCTGGGAAGCGCCAGAAATAAATCTAGGCTCAAGTGGAGATAAGCACAAGTTGTATCTTCGGAAGTGAAAAAAGAGTATGTCGATCCTACAATTGTGAATTATAGAGATTTGGTAGTTGTTAATTTGGTTGTGAGTTACAAAGTAAATTACAGCGATAAATAAACACTCGTCAGACAAAAATCATCGATGTAATTAGCGGCGGATATTATGATGTAAGGTATATCTTAGATCGTCGTGTTAGAAGGGGGCAGGGCCATGATCGCTCAAGAATATACAGAATGTGCGACGTTCATCACCATTTGGGTTCATAACACCAATCATGGCTGATATTATATTCTTGAGCAATGGCAAATGACTACGGAACAGCTCGTGACGAACTCTCGCGAACGCCCGCACAAACAGAACCACATACCCACACAAGGACGCTACTTCCCTCCACCCCCTCAGGTAAGCACACACACGCACACGCGCAGATGCCCCCTTTGCTTCCCCACCCTTTCACTAAATCAGCCATTGAAACATACACATACAAACACACACATAAATATTTACACTCACGCGCTCGCACACGCGCGGAGAGGCACACACACCGACGGACCTGTTGTGAATGAATGTCAATTGGTGGCCTTCTTGCCACTAAATACCAATTCACGACATAACCTTGCCCCCTCCCCTCCTCGCTAAGATTTGTGCTAGCAGTCAGCTCAGAGATGCAAACTCCCACATGCCTCCCCCCCCCCCCCAAAACCAAACACACATACACAAAACTCTTTCATGTGCCTAACGTGATCCCTCTGCATGTCGGAGGGTTACCACGAGATCTGCACTCAATATAAACACTTGTACGTACATGTTATCGTTTATAAAAAATTACGAACCCACTCTTCATCTTCAACAGAAAGATATTTACACATCGATTTGTTTCATAGTGCAGAGTGTCGATCTGCCTGATGAACATCATGCTATGGCTTAGCACTGGTGTGTACCATTCTTGCGAGCTGTCACAATTCATGCATGATACAATTCAGTAGATACATCAACATTTTATCTTGACGGAAACGTGTCGGCTTTATCATCTTAATGAATGAATTATTTTAAAGAAAGCAGTGGAATCCACCAGCAAAGAAGAGAAAAAGGAGGTAAAGAAGCCTAAGACCGAGGAGCATCGGGGAGGCAGGCGACAGCAGCTGCACCACCCTCCTCGTCTTTATTATTGAATTGAGTCCCAGACTAACTGGAGTCCAGATCTGATTAAACAACAATATTGGATCATGCCATTTCTGAGTCACGGAAGCTAAATTCGGACAAAATTGCGCGGGGGTGTGGCAGAAAAATAATACGTTTTATTAGAATCTCGGTTTGGTTCTGTGACTTCCAGGAGACTGAGTTGCGTTTTTTCATACGACAATGGGTATCGTTGGCAGCACCGTACCTTGACGATCGTGTCGGCGTCAATATAGAGTATCTTTTTAATGCCGAGCGGCTGCAGCACCTCGTAGGCCCAGTTCCGAGAAAAGTTAGGAATGTTGGTGAGATCGTCGTAGCGGCCGGGAGAGTGGCGCTCCATGCTCAGCTTGATCTGCTTTTTTATCTTCGCCAGTAGGGCCGGCACGTTCTCCAGCACGACAAAATGAAACTGCTGACTGCTGCACACGCAAGCGGCGGAGCGTGATTGGGCGGACTTGCAGTCGGAGGGCGGCTGGTGCTGGTAGCCCGAGAAGCTCGGTACAGAGCTCCTGCGTAATATAGGGTAGTGAAACTTGTAAGCAGGTGGCAGGGAGAGACAAGTTCCGACAGTCCGCACAGCGGTGATGAGCAGACGCACCTTGGGCACATGAAACTCAAGTGTTTCTTACTGAGTCGCTTCTTCTTCTCAAACTTATGGAGCATCTGGCACATCGCTTGCGCGTCGCTGTATGTCGGGACCATGAAGTGGAAGCGGAGTCTGCCGGGCTCCTTCGCGTTTTTCAGCGCCGAGTAAACCGACGCAGCTGTGTATTTGACCGCCGCCGCGTCGACGGTATACATGACGTGCACGGGATCGGGCTTGTCGCAGTTGATAGATTCACTGGTCGGGCCATAGCTCGCTTTTTGCTTATGCTGTGCCTTCGTCTTCGTCGACTGCAAAGCGGACACCTTGATGTGCGCTCCGAATGCTTTCTGCGACTGGACAGCGAGGTCAACTGGCCTCTCACTCCCTGTAGCAAATAAACAGGACGTTACAACATGCAGGACGGCGACTTGTAGCGCTGCCCGAGTTCCGCCCACCATTCCGTCTCCGCTTAAACTCGCTGAACTCGTTAACAGTCGTACGGGTGGAGCAGGCACCGTCACGCTGCACTCCGTATCACGCGCAGCTGTTCGCGGGGCCGGGTCCCTCAAAGATGGTAATTACGAAGGGGGCAGCGTGAATCCTGACCACAATCCATGCACATCCATAAGTTTCCGTTTGTGAGTATCCAATTTGGCTGTGATCGAAAAAAATGGGGGCCCACCCACTGCTCCTTTGGCGGCCGCAGAATATTTTTATGTGTAAAACAAACATTTTTCAAGAGGGGGACATTCATTTGTCAGTCAGAGCGACTACCCAATGCATGTCGTGAAAACATTCTTTTCTTCTTTTTGCTTGTGGTTGTTTCCGCTGCTTTTTCTGGTAAGATTTTTCCGAACATGTCGTGAAAACGCCACATTTCGACTCATCATATTTCAGTCAGCAAGTAAAATAACACAATACAAGCAGTAGCGAGTAGTTGTTGTTCCCGGCGTTTTTTGAATTTATGCAATCATGTGCACAAACACGATGCATCTCTGACTTTATATTTTTTGTAATCAATCAAATAACTCAGAGAGGCTCATCATAGTTGTGATATTTTTCATTAACTTTCACAAGAAAAAGCAGTGGAGGCCACCAAGTAAAAAGAAGAAAAGAGGGAAAAAACCAAAGCCCGAGGAACAGGAACAGGTGCCTGCAAAACTGCAAAAAGTTGTGATATTTCAAACATACACACAGACGCAACACACAAACACAAACATTTTCTCTCTCAGTATGTAATTCTGTAATTAAAACAATAATGCTCCCGTACCGCATATCGTAGCGATGCAGTAGTTTAAGAAGTGTTTTAATCCCTATCCCAATATGTGCGCTGTACACCATACATTTCTTTTTCAATCGCAATTTTAGTACCGCCGAATCCAATCAAGCTGATGAAAACGGGACACACCGACAGAAACAACCACTAAAAGATTTTAGCAAACAAATGTAGTAGGATTGGATTGTACGGGTAGCAGGTGGTTTCCACTGCCTTTTCTTGTAAGAATAATATATTATAGTAGGATGGATAACCTAATTAATTGGTGTGCCTGTACTGGTGTGGTACAGGTACAGGTACTGAAATAACAACGCTTTGTGTAGCTGTACCTGTACACCCTCCATCGAAATGTCCTACCGTACTTAATGCATATACTTGCGCGTCTCTTCAGTACTTAATCGAGATAATTTCCATCGCTAACCCTAATCCAAACAATATGTTGATAATCAGTTTCCTAACGATGGTGTCGCTTTTGGGGTACCAACTCTGATTTAGTGGTGAGCTGAAGGACATGCAAACAGACGGAAAAAGATGCAAGTTTCCCTCCCTCCCTGTCTCTCACTTGCACACAGCTCAAGGCCGGTTCTTAGGTGAGCTTCGCCACCATAAATATCCGCGAAAAATGAGATGAACAGACATACATTTCCACAGACATCCAGACAGATAACATCCGTCACGTCAATACAGAACAACGCGTGGTGTGGAAAATGACACTAACAAACGCAGAGTTGACAGAAAGACAAAATTTCAAGATGGAAACTAACGGTTCAGAAATGCGCCGTACAATCCTGATTGGGCCGTAAATTACTGACTGTCATCAATCGATAGTACACACACACACACACACACACACACACACACACACACACACACACACAAAAGCACACACTCCCTCTCTCTCTCTCTCTCTCTCACACACACACACACACACACACACACACACAATGAGGTAAAGGCACGAAGCGGGAGGATGGACAGAGAAGAAGAGGGGCGTGTATGGTGTCACAATGGGTTTAAAAAGAAGGTTTCTGCGTTGCGCCCTGCTCACTGCTGAATATGCGGCGGTGATTATTGCGGCGGGAGACCACCTTTTCGAACGGAGTATTCAACGCTGTAGCTTATAGTGCTGCTCAACACAACCAAAAGTAAAAAATTCTAACGCCTAACGGTGGAACGAACAATCACATAAAAAAAGCTACGGGTACATCATCAGAAACTCGGCCAAAAAATTCAGGACAAGATGGGGAGTTGGAGAGCACATAACCTAAAAGCCACGTACAGATAGACGACAGGCTCTAAAACAGCTCCACAATGGTGAGCTGCCGTGTGTGCTATATAGCGTCAGCTGTTGCTACGACTGTTTTATAACAACTATACAATAAGTCTCGAACAGGTCGGTGCACTTGCTGCGAAGACAACTACTGTGGGGGCTGGTTATTTGGGCACCCCTTACCGTGAGACTGCAGGACGAATTGCCGACTGCGCAGGTCGTAGCGGCTGAGCGCCGCGGCGTGAAAGTGATGGTCCACGTCCCCACCAGAGGCGGGCACATTGATGTGGTGCGTCTGCCCGCGCGCCGTCTGGTGCGCAAATGTTTCGCAGTTACACCTGCTGCGGTTGCCACTGCAGCTGCTTTAGCTTGTGCGCGAGCAACCGTTGCCGTCGGAATTCCAAGGCACAACCCGAGACGCCGACTCGCCGCACTGCACTTTGAGACGCTTGTTTCGCTGCATCGGCTGCGTCAAGATATCACGACTTCTTGCTGTCGATGATGACAGGCAATAAATCCCTAGGGCCAAGCAGGCACGATTAGTGAGAAGCGACGCGGGTTCAGTGTATGAGCGAGAAGGTGGGATGGTAAGTGGAATAATAAGCGGGGGCGATGAGCGAGCGGGCGAGAGTCAACTGAAACGGTCAATACCGTGCTGAGCGCCTGACGCGGGCGTGCTACTGATGGGCGCGAATCTATATAATATATGATGAGCGACTTTGTGCAACGGGAAGTTAATAGTTAATACATGGGGGGATTATTTATTGACGCATAGCGGGCAGGTGACTCTCGTGAAGCACGTCAGATACGTAGTTTCTGTACGGATTTCTGATTCCCGACTTACCGAGTCAGCACTCTGCGGGTAGTAGTAGCTCTCATACTGTATGTGTGTACATCGGGTACAGGTACCGGATACCCGTAGTGCTATCTTTCTGTCTTTCTGTGTGTATTTGATCACGATCTTTTTGTTTTTTGAGTTTTTGTGTATGACAAACATGATGATGAACACATGAAATTACTATTTATTATTCATTTATTTTTGGCGTTGAAGTGGTGTGAGGGGTTCGGGCTACAGGTAATTGCCGGGTCATAGTGCGGGTTTCCCACCCTGCTTGTCTCTTACATGTACACTCTTCCCACAAAGTCCGTTGGTAGTGAAATAGGGCCTTTCGCGTAGGGCGGGTGTTTACCATGTAGGGTTTCTAGGGTTTCACTGGACTTTAGCTCGTTGAAAAGGCGGGCCGAAACTTGTGTTGACGGTGAGGCAAAGGGGGAAGCGGGGCACAAATGGGGCCCGTCACAGCTACGATATGACGTATTAGGGTTTGCGGCCCAACCCCGATTTCGGGGTATACCCTAATTCGGGCGCCCCGGAATTCGGATTTGCCACACTTTGGCTCGTGAAAAATCCCGAAATGGGCGACACAACATGCGGTTTTTATGATCCCAGCATGTTGTCCGCAAACATGGGAGCACGTGGGTGTGATGGCATGTGCCGTTAATATGCTTGACGTGGGTGGGCTCGGGGCCGGAAAACCACAGCTTGGGAGGCTAAAAAAAGCCTAACCTCGCCGTACAGTGTCCGATTCGAGCAAACTAAGTTGCAAATGGAAGCCCTTCCCCCAAGTAAAGATAAGTTTTCAATTTAAATTACGCCTACCGGCCGGTTTTTGCGTCAAATCCGCCGTCCGATGTCATCCAAGCCCTCGTACAGCCAAATAAAGCTTTTAGGGTTTCAAAATCGCGCGGGGCTAGCAACCCCTAGACATGTGGTACCCGCATACCCGCTCCGCTAATATGCTCAACAATCAGCGTTCTATATTTCTTCTATTCACGGCGTTGGCAATTTCATGCCCGATAATGGCATGGTGCCGTGCCCTTTGCCGCCGGCCACATAAAGGCCCGTGCTAGGGTACTTTGAAAGCTCCCCGCCATTTTTCACGCCCGGCAATGCGCAAGTTTCTAAGGCCAACGATCCGCGCGCCATGGTGCTTACACTCCAAGTCAACTGCCCCTCAAGCCCAATAGGCCCCCAGCCCGTGCTCCTTGGTGGTACTTCCGGGCACGTGGCAAGAAAAAACAGTGCACACGACATGATATTCTCGGTGTCGCTGCTTTGTAGACGGCCGGGCGCAACACTGTCGGCGGATACTAGTGCAATTATGAAAACATGTTGAGAACCCAGTGTCGAGTAGTCTCCCGGCTTGTCGCGACACTACGTGTGCCTAGCCACGCATAGAGGCGTGCATAACCTGCACATGCACGAATTTCGGCCCGCAAAATATGGGCCGAAAATCCAACATGGGTGCCCACAATAATTGGGGCGTGCCGGTAAAGGTGCTCAAGTCAGTGAACAACGCGCCGTGGTGTGCTGTTCGAAAATCATTATTCTACCCCCCAATCGAGTTGCATGGCCATCGCGGCCGTGCGTGGCGGGTAATTAAATACGTGCCGCTAGTAACGGACTTTATGGGAAGAGTGTGGGGTTGGGTACCGGTGGTTCTCACTAAGTTATTTTTATGAAACTCCCCACGCAACGGCTTAGCACCCGTCAGTATTTTGTGCTCCCACCTTTCTCAGCAAGGCAAGCTTTTAGCCTGGGCCGAATCGACTCGCTCTTGAATCCCGTGGTGCCCGCTCTGACGAGCAAGTTGGTCTTGCCCCGTTCATTTACTGCGGCGTAGACCTCCGCGCAGGCCTCCCCGAGCGAGCTTTGTCGAAAACGCCCCCCGTGCCTCCGTAAGTACGCATCCACTTGCGAACCACCGACGCGCTTGTACCGTGCTGCTGGGCTACTTTGGTGAAATTGCCCACGTGGTTGAAGTCCCACACAAGTCGCAGTCGCCACACCTTTGTGGTTGGTGTAGGCCCCATACTGGTTTTGGAGCCGCGACGCGGTTGAGGTCTAGCGTGGTGTGCGCAATTGGGCGAAATCTCACCTCCAACCGAAATTGTGTATTCAGACGTGATCGCCCATATCATCGCCGCTTTGTCCCCGGCCAATACTAGCGAATTCGAAGCGGTTTAGAAATCGCCCACTTTACATAGTTTAAGGCCGGTTCTAGAGTAGGGCGAACTTTCCCACCATCCCCGAAGGATCAAATAGATGTTGAACGAAGCTGTGTTTATGGGGCTGGCTTATGCCAAATATTTGTATTACTTACAAAATTTGGTATTAGTGGCCTTTATTAATATCATGCCACCCTACATGGAATGTGAGAGGGAATCGTGCACATGGGCTTGCGTCAGCGATAGCTCTCGCAATAGGCATAAGTGGACACAAATCGCTTGTTATGCGTCAAATAGTGTGCGGACATTTTCCTATCCGTGCGTCTCTGCGCTCCTTAACCGTTAGGGGAGATGTACCGTCGGAGGTAACGCATGATCCTACGTAATTCTAACCTTATAATCTGAACCTCTATATTATTGTTTACATATCCCTCCGTAGGACTACTAATGGACACATATGTACGCTAGACTCCGGAAGAGTCTTGGCCCTCCACCTATAGGTGTTCGCTATAGGTGTTCGCCGCTCAGTCTCGATGCGATGCGATGGGTTCATATACACAATATGTGGCGCCCGCCGGCGGCGCAGCGGCGGCGGCCCCGGAGGGAGGTGCGCTCGCAGGCCCGTCGGCATCCCCTCACCTCACGGTACCGGATCTGCGGTGGGGGGTGGGTGTTGGAGCTGGTGGTGGCCATCCGGGAAGTAGCGCCAGGAAAGGGCGCTCGCTAGCCGCCGACCAGCCCTCTGCCGGTCGACACTTCTCAGGGGGGGAGGCAAGACATGGCATAGGCCGGTGGCCGGTCGCAAGCGGAGGAGCTGCTATGTGAGGCGGCGGCGATCCTCAAGATCAGCCGCCGCCGGAAAGCCTTGTACGGAGGGCTTTTTGGATAATTAAACTAATGTCCGTACCCGGCGTCGAGCTAGTTGGGGAGCAGCACCAGGGTAGGGCGCTCACTAGCGAGCCGCCACGCCGACGAGATACATCTCCCGAGGGGGGGGGTAGGCTTGGGCGGCAAGGAGGCCTGTCGCGACGGAAGGAGCGATAAGATCTGGCGACGACGACCCTCCGGGTCGGCGCCGCCGGAAAACCCCGTACGGAGGGTTTTGACTAATTTCCGTGCACCCGCGGCCCGACGAAACCGGCTACGGCGACCTGAAGCCCCCCCTCCTCGATACCCACTACCGGATAGACGAGACCCTTGCGGGGGGGGGGCGGGTAAGCGCGGAGGCCCCAACCTCAACAAAGTCTACTAGGTGGACGCGCGATCAGAGGGGGGAGGGTACGGACGCAGGCCGGACTACCTGACAGGTACCCGGGTACCAGATAGAGAAAAAACCGGGGAAATGAGCGGGGAAAATTCAGGTGCGGAGGCAGGATCGCCCATTTTTTCTATGTCTATGTGTCTCGGTCCCCCCCACCTGCCCTCGAGGTGACGGGGGACCTCGACAAGGAGGACCGTCGCGTCGGCGGATGCGGCGGCGACCTTGGCGGGGCTTACGGGATGGGGCGGCGGGATCGACGAGCGACCACGCGAGGAGGGGTTTTTTGCCAGCCTTTCCCCTCCTTTCTTCGGCAAGACCGAAGTCACACGGGAGCTAGATTAGGCTGGCCCGTCGTCCCTCCCGTACGAGGCCGGTCGGCACCCCGGTTCGGTGGGAGCGGGCCGAGCATCGTCAAGGTCGAGCAGCACTTTAGTTTTGCATTTCTCGACAAGTGGATTTATTTTTAGATCTGCTTTTCTTGATTACAAAATTATTTCGCTGTTACTGTTTAGGCGGGGGGACTATGGCAATTACTGCGGTTGCTTACCGTTTTTTAACTCACGAGGAACGTCGACACACATTGCAGATAGGTGTGTCGATAGGTGTACCTGGTCGAAGAGACCCGGGCCCAACTTGCTAATAAGTCATGTATGGCGAAGTAGAGTGGCCCGAGAGACAGCAGTCGGTCCAGTTTGCCGGCACATGTTGTAAACAATTTCCAATTTCCAATTTACACAATATGTTCCTATCGGGTACCGACTTTTGGCGGTACTTGGATAAGGCGTACAGCTCCGTTCCGGGAAGCGGCGGTTCTAACCCCCTTCATGCCATTCCGTGTGTACATGGATTAACAATTACCAATATGACCATTAAGGTTGTGTTGGGGCTAGCTTGTGTCATACTATGTCGCCGATTGGCGAGTGACGATGGGTGGGGCTCCGCCATGGGTCATCCACCAAAATAGTTGCCAAGCTCGCTCCGCCATGGGTAGATGTAGCCGAGACATACGTCTGATTTCGTGCCCACCGAAAACATTATCTTCCGCATCGGGGTACCGATACCGTACGTTATTGTCGCCACTCCCCTGCGTTTAAGGAGTATGAAGTCCACCGGAAACCTTCCGGGGTTATTCGTGTAGTGCGCGTAGTACCATGTGAAGCCAAGTTGTGAGGGTTTCAGCTAAGGCTCCGCATGAAACATCGATGTATTCATGGGATCATGATGCACCTACTGTATAAGGCGCATCAATGCGTCCGTGAGTAAGTGCCATATTTAATCAATGTGGCAGTTTGCTTGTCTAGAGCTTAATGCATGCACAAATATGTTTTGTTCTTGTTTGTTGCTCCTGCTCCATGTGGGAGTGTAAATGGAGAGAGGTGGAAGATGTATGAATGTCAGTGTGTAACAATAGATTTGAATTAAACAAAGGGGATTGGTTAAATGCTTCGTCATCTCCCTCCAATGCACTAGGATTAAATAGCTCAAGCCATGCTACCTTGCACATATTCTCGCATGGTCCTCGTGCCATACGTTAGGGCTCTCATAACGGTTTAAAGCAGACACGCGACGTGGCTTGTCTCTCTCTAGAAATCAGCAGAGTTACACGTCATGTTGCTAGTTAAACTTATTGTGCGTACATGTACGTACTTGGAGGTACTAGCAGTACAATACAAACCGGTGCCTCGAGCTAAATTGTAGTGGTGACGTAATTGTGTAATACGTCCTTCCATGCAAAAGTACGGTTCGATTAGCGACGAGTACATGTACGAGTCTTGTAATGTACCGTTACATGACTTCACTCATCACACTCGTACCCATCGTGTCTTGACAGATGAATAAAATACGCTGTGAGGCCAACCTCCACGGTGGTCTTGGCTCCTTTATCGAAGAAGTTACTGGGAGTCAAGAATGTGCCTTAGGTGAGCGCTCACGAAGTCTTTGTACGCTTGAGTCTTTGCAAACTTGTGCCATTGGGGTGTCTCCAACAACTCTTATAACGCCGTTGTACGACGTACTTTGTTAAACCGGTGAGAGATATGTGGAATGTCATCATCAATGAAGTGTGTCGTGAAGAGCAAATATTTCCCTCGTTGTCAAGATAACGACTTGATGCACACATTAGATATGTGATAGACTTCAAATTCATCATCATCACCTTTTGGGGAAGTCAATGGGACATCAAACCGAAGAGAAGCGGTAAAATATGGGCATATATTGTTGACGTGAACCACGGGGAGTAAGCGAACTGTCGCTTATAATTTTAACTTGTAAATATGTTTACCAATCTGCTCCTCGAATGTAGAATATCCTAACTGTCGATCGCGCAGTTTCCGGTAAGGTTGTCCTCGCACGAAGAAATGCTTACTTAATCACGACTGTCACCTTGTCGCCTCGAACGAAGTGCGGGGCTGTCGATGGTTTTGAACGAGTTTGCATCTCATCCTTACGTAACTGCTACATTGAGCGTACTAAAGCGTGAAACTCGTGTAACAGTTTCAACCGCAATGGCGCGTCTTGCGAAAGCGGTATTAAAGGCCGCATGCTAAACAACAAGTCCAATGCCTCCTCAGGTGAAAACCCCAAAAATGTCTCAAAGGGTGTGTGCTCAGCGCATCAATTCCTAGCGCACGAGTAGCATTGTACGGAAATTCCACTTTAAGGAAACTGTATGGCATATATTATAGCCATCGTAGCAACCGAAACATCCGTCGTAGAAGTTGCCGAAACGAATTGTTTATCCGCTTCGTTAGTCCATCCGTCTCCGGGTGTCGACTAGAAGAAATGTTGAGTCGCATTCCTAGACGTCTTCAAAGTGTCTACCAAAAGCCACGGGCGAATCTTGGGTCGCGGTCATTGACCAACACTCGGGGCTGTGCATCTAAACCGTAGACTTCCTATTAAAACAGACTAGCAGTTTCCTCTATTGTTACGCTCTGTGTACACGGCAGAAAATGGACCATTCGAGTCACATGGTCGACCACAATTATCACATTGTCAGAGCCATTGCTCAAAGGCAAGCGTGTGAAGAAGTCATGTCCAAGTGTGTGCCACGGTCTTATTGGTGGAACATGCAAAGGGTAAAGATTTTGAGCAATCTGCGGTTTAATCTTAGCTCGTCGACACATGCCAAAGCGCTCACAAATATCTTTCACTTCTTGGCGAATTTGTTTCCACCAAAATATGTCGAGCGCTTTAGTAAGAGTGCAAGCAACTCTTATATGACCAGTTGACGAACCATCGTGCATCTCATAGATCAATCTCAGTCGCTCTGCTCAGAGTTCCGCGAGACACAAAGGCGATCGAGACGCGAAAATACCAAGCCATGGCTTCAAGCCGGCTGTCTTTCGCCCATTAACCATCGTCCCCATAAAACGATCCTAGGGAGTACCCCTCGCGAATGAGATTAGCGAGGTCATTCGAAGCAACACGTTACTTGTTATCGAGTTTTGCTGCGCGTCGTTTCATAGCGGCTAGGACTTTTGTCGTGATTCTGCATTAAACGGGGCACCTGCCGGCGGCGCAGCGGCGGCGACCCGGGAGGGGTGTGCGCTCGCAGGCCCGTCGCCACTTACCTCTACCTCCATGCAGTGGGCGGTGGTAACCATGTAGCCGTGCAAGGTATCGCACGGTAGGGGGCTAAACGAGGTACCGGCAGCTGCGATCAGCAGCATACGGGAAGCCATGTATGGAAGATTTTGTAAATCATACTATCCGTACACCGGCAGAAAGATCTCCCGCTCGGCAGGTACGCTATGTTTTTTGCGACAAAATACCCTCAATTTCTTTCATGATAAGGAGGTGGGGAGGATTCTGTGAAATATGTTTTGGCGCAGGAGGTACGGGTGGATTGGCGGTAGGTGGAGGGTGTTGGAGCTGGTGGCGGACAACCGGGAAGTGGCGCCGGGGAAGGGCGCTCGCAGCTTGCCGACTAGCTTATTGCGGTCGAGTCGATCCAAGAGGGGGCAGCACGACACCAGTAGAGAGAGGAGGATTGTCGCGACGGGAGGAGCGTCGTGGTCCGGCGGCAGCGATCCTCAAGATCTACCGCCGCCGAAAACCATGTATGGAGGGTTTTTTGCGATGATATCCACACCCCCGCGGCCATCTTGGATCCGGTAATAGTGACCAAGCCCTACCCCACCGCTACCCACTATCGACATGCGCACATAATATTAGAGAGTGCGAGCCCGGGTCAACGTGGAGGGTCGCACTCGAAACAAGGGTGCTCGACGGACGAGCGATCGGTGGGCGGAGGGTACGACCGCTGGCAGGTTTTCTAGCCAAGTACCCGGGTACCATACATGAAAAAGCCGGTGAAATGGCCGGGAAAACTTTTCAGAGCGGCGGCAGGAGCGCTAGCTTTTTATTTGTGGTAGTCTTGACCCCCCCCCCCCCCCCTCCCGCACATGCCCTTGACGTGACGGGGGACCTCGACTAGGAGAAAAGTCACGATGGGAGGAGCGGCTACGGCCTTTGGGTTGGGCTTAATTGATGCGAAGGCGGGATTGACGAGTGAACGCGTGAGGAGAGGTTTTCCCGCTAGCCTTTTCCCTCGTTTCTCCGGCAAGACCGAAGTCACTCGGGAGCTAGATAAGGCTGGCCCGTCGCCCATCTCGAACGCCGATCGGCCTAGGCCGGTCGGCAACCCGGTTCGATGGGAGCGGGTCGTGCATCATGAAGGTCGAGCAGCAGTTTCATTTTGCATTTTGTGACAATTGGCTCTTAATTTTTCTAAGATATGCTTTTCGAGATTATATACAAAATTAGTTCTGTTGTTAATGCTTGGGCGGGGGAACTGTGGCAAATAATACGGCTGCTTACAGTTTTTAACCTCCAAGGAAAGTCGGCACTGTTAGAGTTGGGAACGGATAGTTACACGGAGGTCGTGCCGGCCCCACAAGGGGGCCGGCTGTGGTGACTTATAGAAGTGTGTGGAGAGAGATGGCGGCCGGCGAAGGCACCGGCAGGGCCGGACGACCGCCACAAATAGGGAATAGAGTACCGCTAATAGCATAACACTAAGTACTAGAATGACAAATAGCTACCTTGTACATAAGTACTATGCAACGGGATGCTAGTGCTAACACCCCCCCTCAAGGTAGCCGAGGTCTTGACGTCGTCCTAGCTTGCGTCGAGGAAGGTGCCATCTTGGTCGAAGGTGTAGTGCTTTTAGCGTGTGTCTCCGGCCGGGTAGGTGTAGCGACATGCGCTCACAAGAACGTGCCGCTACCGGCGAGTTGCCGATATTAAGCAGTTCCGAATGTACTGTGTAATGTACTATTCTGACATGTAGCGGGAAAAACTGTCCACGGGAGAATTAGCCGACGCATGAGAGCGACCGGCGAGGAAGAAGCACAGCCAACAAGGCCGTTAGGAGCGTGTAGGCACGCAAAAAACATAGACGGGCGCTCGTGTTGACTCCCTCTTTCTCGCCGTGGGAAAGTTAAGCTCCTCGCTAAGTAAGGTGAGCGTTGCGGCATTGCCTCGGGAAAAAACAATAGCAGTACTAATTAAAGTACTGAAAGGCTAGGTGAGACTGAAAATTGGGTGGGGCGAACGTGGCGCCGGGCGCTTTACACACGCTCTTCTCCTTTTTACGTGGGAGATGGTAGGACAGTCGCGGACAACCAGCTCGAAGGCGAAGCGTGGGGTCGGTGGGACGATGAATTACTAGCGTGGCGCCGAGCGCTTTACACACGCTCTACTCTTTTTTACGTGGGAGTAGATAGGACTAGCGTGGCGCCGAGCGCTTTTCACACGCTCTTCTCTAGTGTAACTTGGTGGAGGGCCCATAACCTGTTAGAGTTGGGAACGGATAGTTACACGGAGGTCGTGCCGGCCCCACAAGGGGGCCGGCTGTGGTGACTTATAGAAGTGTGTGGAGAGAGATGGCGGCCGGCGAAGGCACCGGCAGGGCCGGACGACCGCCACAAATAGGGAATAGAGTACCGCTAACAGCATAACACTAAGTACTAGAATGACAAATAGCTACCTTGTACATAAGTACTATGCAACGGGATGCTAGTGCTACCAGGCACACATTGGAGATAGGTGTGTCGATAGGTGTACCTGGTCGAAAAGTAATCAGCCCAATCTTTGCTCTTGGGTGTCCTAAATGGCTGAGTAACTAATGGGCGTTAGACAACAGCCGGTCCACTTTGCTAGTAATGTTGTAAATCGTTTTGATTTTTATTTCTATGCATCGGACGGAACTTCGCCATCCCAAAACAATGGAACTGTGGGCCGAGGTACGAAGTTTTGTCTCCGGCTTGACGGCCGGCTTCGTTACTGGCTTCTTTGCGGTTCGCAAATGTCATTGTGCCCATAAACGGCTGATAGTCCCGCAGGTAACGAGCTTGCCGCTTATTCAACATATTGGTCGGTTGCTTGAGCCCATGTCGAAGTGTGTCATGGTATGTTACCACAAGGAACTTAGACCGCCAACCTTCAAGGTGACACATCCAATGATGAGTTACCGCCTCACATACGGCCAAAGCCTCCAAATCGTACGCAGAATAAATATACTGTTGCGCTCAGCAGGAGCAGGATTAGGTTCCGCAGCTAACATGACGTTCATCACGTAAAGTTCAGTGTCACGTCCCCTGCTTCGGCGCGTCTTGCGCGTGAGGTTTTGAACCTTGCCATACGACATAAGTAGCGGACACTGAGGACGTCGCTCCTCTATCTGAATCTCAACTGTTGCACCGTCCATCAAGACAAAAACAGAACACGGACATACAGCGCGAGCTGAGGCCGCTCACTTTTTGCGCTCTCACTCCTAACTCCTCAACGCAACGAATTCCCAAATGTTCGAGGTGCTCGCCACAGCGCCGAGCTGCCCCGCGTAGTTATCCTCGCTTAAGAGACTTGCGTTCAACACCTACACGAATTCGCCAAACAGCGAGTGCGTCTCCTCACTGGACGGGTCTACTTCCCCACCACGCACATACCACCACCACCACCACATGCTAACATCATTCAGCCACGCTAAGGGCGGAGGGAGGTGCTTCACAAATGATATATCACGTGGCAGTTGGGCGGATAAGTCACAAAGTAGCAAGCTATTGCCCCCCCCCCACAACTGATGGCGAGTCCCTTCTACTCTTTCAGCCCCTTAGAAAAGGAGTGGTTCTTCACAAAGAAATCCTCCAATAAAATGAGTTTCACATGTGGCAAAGCAGCTCCCTCACCTCACTAGTTAGCCAAGCCACATGTTCACTACACCCGTGGAAGGACAACGCGTATACTTGCAAAGTCAGAAAAATAAGTGAGTGAGATGTATGGGAGCGGCGCTGGATGGAGGATAGCTTTGACCGCATTATTGCCAATGATTACATCATTGCAATTACAGTACATTGTTTTCAGTACATGTACGCTTACGTTCGTGAACGTTGTTTATGAACATGTATAGTGTTTAGATACATGTAAGTGGGTCATGAGCAGCAACTATCGCTTGTCATTTAAAAGAAAACGACAAGGGAGATAGTAGTCTAGATTTTCCAAGGTGGATTTGCTACGTTAAGCTACTTTATATTAATGGCATAAAAGCATAGAAAATAACCAAGGTAGGAAAATCACATCCAATAATAGAAAAAACCCAAAACCCGTTTGAGAAAATGAGATCTTCGTTGTCCTCTATCAATACGTTCGCCACAGAGAACAACTTACCCAGCTCCCCTTTTGATTATTGGCAAGGACTTGAAGCAAATTTATCCACACCCATAATAGGTTGGCAAGTTGGTGCATCGTGCCTGCCCGGCCCGGGGTGGATAAAACACGAGGCGCATCTTTGGCGTATTAAAAAAACACACAATATCAATGAGCTTGGATGCACGAGAGAAAGGAATAGTAGTCAAGTAGAACGAAAATAGTGATTTTCACTGCAATTTGGTAACGTCGTCAAATAAATAAAGTATTGGAAATAGAATATTAAGAATATTTTCTCGATAAATACCATCACCCACGGTGGAACAGGTTTAAAGGAAACATTTTCAGCCTTCAAAATAATGAAAAGTTAAATCAGAAAATGCCGTCAAATAAAACACAGCATATGAGTATTGACATATGCGTTGTCCTTTTCTCTTGCTTGGTGGTTTCCACTGCTCTTCTTAAAATCGTTTTTAATTGGTTAATACTTGTGACTTGTCATGAGAGATGTAGTTGCAGACAAACACAATCCCGTATCCTCTGTGCATGCACTACTGCGCTTGCATAGCGACCTTGTGCAGCTGTTGAAGGAGGGGCAAAGCGGTTGAGGGGAGGACGGTGACGATGGCGAAAAAATGCATAAATTTGCTCCACCGCCACTTTGACTTTACGAGCGGCATCGTGCGCCACTACATGGCCGACCCGCGCGGGTGCATGTACAACACGGGGATCATCGTGATGGAGCTGCGGCAGATGGCGGCCACGAAGGTAGGGGAGCGCATCACATTGATGTACGGTGCCCACTGGAAGGCACCCATCTGGACGCAGGGGAACCAACAGCCCACGTTTGTGCTCGCCAACCATACCCAGGAATTCCCCTTTCCCCAACTTTTCACACTACAAATTTGCGGGCATTACTATTTTTTCATTGCAGCATTCATTAAATTAGGGTGTTGCAATTTAACATGTTGCTGAAGGTACCTAATTCTGGCTGGTGGGTGGGGGGGGTTATTCTTTATTTGTATTTCAACTCTGTATGTTCGCACTTAAGCATTACATGACCCCTACTAAGGGTTAATGGTATAATGTTGAGGGAAACCTTAAACCCTAGGCTAGCTGCAAGGAGATGTTAAAGACTATCGATGGGGAGGCAGCCTTGCGCAATAAGCCTCCGCATAACCCAAAAATATTAAAGATCAAGCATCAACTGCAATGCATCAAAAAATGATGCATCAGAATTTCAATTTAACTGCTAATTCATGGACGCATGGATTAAAGGGGGCAGTAATTCATGGAAGCATTGATTAAACGGTGTACTACTAATTCATGGATGCATTCATTAAATGGGGCATTAATTCGTGGATGCATTGATTAAATGGGGCACTGATAATTCTTGGACGCATTGATTGAATTGGGCACTAATTCATGGACGCATTGATGCGGCAGACACATCATGATCCCATGAATACATCGATTTTTGATGCGGAGGCTTATTGCGCAATAGGGCAAAATCTAGTCAATGACATGGTACAATGACCGTTGGCAGCTCAGCAACATCCAAGTAGTTCTGATATCTAAGCGGAGGAGTGGCTAGGGCCACCGCATTGTTGGGTTTCAGTGATGGTGCATGTATAATGGTCATGGTTCCAAAAAGTGCCCAACCCCCTCTCCAGTGTATGCTTGCCTATGGCATATTACACCCGTTTTATACATATAACTAGGCCATGCTTTTATAAAATTAAGTTGTGGGATTACCCTTTTTAAGACAGGTGGTGGGCCGAGTATTATTGAAGTACGAGAAGATCCGTACAACAAACGTTAAGGGGGAAATAACAGGGGGGGGCGGGGAACATAATACTAAAACAACACATTTAATTGGAACGGCCTTAGTCTGTGAGGTTCCTTGCATCCAATGCTCTCTTTCCACCGAACGGACGAGTTCAGCTCGGTGAAGCTATTATCTGTAAGCTGTATCAAAAAAAAAATTCTAAGAAAGTAATGGTCGGAGGTTGATTGATCTTGACCAACAGTTTCGCGCGCAATGATCAGTTTGAATTTGGTGAAACATTCTTTATTGGTGGTACCGACTGAGCACGGAAGTGCGAAGCCCCGATGCCGCTCGACGTTAGGTCAAAATGCAGCGAGCCAAATCGAGTTTTGGACTCGCGACGACACCAATCTGAACACCCCACCCCTGCAAAGCCACCGGTTTATGCCGAATCGAAGACAATTGTCACTTTACTATGCCGTCGATTTTTTTCCGGTTATGGCCGAAACCTACTTGAAACCGAATTAATTTCAACGCTCATCCTCTGAAGAGGCGGATCTATTATCATTTTTTACAACATCAAAAAATTAATAATCTTGATATCTGTTGCCCGGTGATCTTTTCGGGTTATGTCAAATATATATTGCCATCAAAGATATACGCTTCATGGTGAATCACTATTCAATCTAAGTGATCGGCGAGTTGCAGGCGTAGTTTGGGTTACGACTTGAAATGCAGGTTTTTCCAGACAAGCCGGGCGCCACCTGGACTCGCTCTCGTTACTATTGCCGGGCAGCCTCGGGTGACGGGTGATTTCTGGCGCTCGTGCTTGTGCGGTGCAGACGATGGATGGGCGGTGGAACATCATTCTGTGGTTTGGGCTACACGCCGCCACACGCGAGTGCCGCGGAGCTGAGCCGCGCTGACGTCTTGCACTGGACGGGCAGCGCAAAACCTTGGCTCGCTGGCAGCCACTCTGAGGCCGAGTTGGAGCCGTACAGTATCGCGACGACGGGCAACGAGGCGTGACGACACATCATACGTCAACGCCACTATCTTCAGAACACCTCCAAGTTCGGCAACTTTATGATCGACGGCGAATACAAAAAGAGGCGCGTCCCCATTTGGACGTCCAACTATTCTTAAAATATCACAATATTATCAGCATTAAGCAATAAGTAATGCACTAACCGAGTTCATAATTGACAGGTTTTACTTCACGGGCTACGCCGCCTGCCGGAAGCACAGGCAAAATAATAGCCTTCTCCTTCGTTCCCCCTATTAGCGTATGGACGTAGCAGGTGACCGATGCCTCACTGCATACGTGTCGGTGGTTTATGGGTGTCCGGGCCGGTGAGCGGGCTGTCGTGCGGGCGCGGGCGGAGAAGAGTTAGCGGCTTGGCGGCGCGCAACTCGTTGAGGCAGTCCACCACACCGGGGTCGATGCCGAGGTCGGGTCGTCGGTCCAGCGGGCCGCGGGTCTCGTCGTAGGGGCCGATCCAGTACCTGGCAGAAGCATTGAGCACAATCCGGAATGTTAAATGAATCACATCAACGCCTGACTAGTGCTCTAGTGCTACGATTCATTTCGAAACCAAGAGGAACACTCGCGACATGTGTATAATATAGACAACTAAAAACGTTTTATTGGGATATGACTAAGAGGGATGAATGCAAAAGCGCGAACCATTGGGGAAGGAGGGCCTGGCCAGCGCGGTAGCGTAGCGACGCGAGGCGCTCGTGAACCGAGGGGCGGCCGCGAGCGACAGGTATCTCCGCCGTCGTCCTCTCGCAGCACGGCTTCGCCGGTGGCTGTCCGTGCCCAGCATTCATCGCCGAGATGCCGCGCATACGGTCGACAAGGCATCTGGGGGCAAGCAAGAACGAGTTGGCTCAATAATTGGCGCTCGCATACACGTCAAAAGAATACACGACGACATAATACGATTGCTCGAAGAAAAAACCCGCTAACGTAATAGGGAGAGAGTGGAATAAAAACGCACTTGGGATCAACGTCATCGCGAACCCGACTGAGTAGCACAGATGCACAAAATAGCACTCAAAATCGACGGGTGGCGTTATCAACCTGAGGTGGTCCGAGGCGGAAGCGGGAGGTCTGGCTACTTCTAGGCGCGCGGGACGGTTCAGTCCTCGACGGGGCCGCACTCGGCGACGCCACATTCGTCGTTGCAGCTGCCACGCGTGGAAGACGCGACGTATGACGTGGTACCGCCGCAGTTCGTCCGCCAATATTTGGTGCGGCGGCACATTCCCGCCCTGAGCAGCGCCCTGCGGTCGAGGAGTAACACACCGAAAAAACAGGGAGATAGATTTTAAAAACTGCACAATGTTTAAGTGCTGGAGAGAGTTACACAACTCGAGAGGATTGCCGTGCCGAATGATATGAAAGCTTCGACAACATCTCAGCGACAAAGCCGCCGTAGACAGCACACTCGACGAGCAAGGAGTGGGCGAAAATGATCGACAGGAAACATGTAACGGTGTGGATAGCTCCAGGGGGGCAGCCCGTGCAGATATTTGCGAGAAGCCGTCAGTTGGGCAGGAATCGCATTTGCCGTGGGGAGACAGTAGTGCAAAAACCTAGAATTTTATCAATTCAGAAAATTGGAGAGCGGTTTACAATGGAGAGACCTAATCGACCTGAGAAACATCCGAGAGCCGAACATTCGCATTAAAACAAACAAACAAACCAACCAACCACAAGGTTCATATCTAAATATATTTCCACTCGCTTTTTACTGAATTGCTTTATTGCGCTCGTGAAAGGGCAGAAGGGGGGTTACTTCGATGTGAATGGGCAACGCGTCGCTGATGTCCGAGGCAGATGAAGAAAAAGGTGAGTGCGCCGCCGAAGGATGGTGCTGTCGCGCCCGGTGTCGTGCGGCGCTCTCCGGCGTTGCCGCGACAAAGTCGGCCCAGCCTTGGACGCAGCGACGCAGCAACTCGCGTCCGAAATGGGCTTTGGCGGCCTACAGACGAATCGAGAGGGTCAGCACGAGAAAGGCACTTTTCAACCATATACAACCCGGCCCCCAAAATCGCGATGGCCGTTCCGGCGGAAGGAGGATCAACACCATATAACCGCACGAGTATATATATATACCTATCGTTGCGGCTTTGTTTCATAGGCCACCGCATCACCGAACAAAACCGGTCCAAAATGGAGATGCGCGACAAGATAACCATCACGAACATCAAAACGGAGCTGCCAATTCGTTTAAGCGGGACAAATCGAGCAAAACAAACATTATTCTTGTGCTTTAGCACAGTGTAATCTTTCAGCGCTTTCTAATTCACAGGATTGAACAAAAAACATTTGACAACCGTAGAAGTACCATGTTTTAAGGGGTTTCGGATGCGCCTCGCTTCATTAAACATAATATAAGCACTGCATAAAGGCAACCCCGAGCTTTGAGTTTCTCGGTTAAGGCGAGGGCTTGCGTACCTCGACCAGGGCAGCCTTCAAGTGCTGCTGATCCACGACAGCAGCCCAACCAACAAGTGCCTCACCCATCAGATACTGCGATCGCCACTCGCTCGCCGCGATGGTGAGTAGCGTCCAGCGTTGTCTCTGCGACGCGAGGATACACATAAATAAAAACAAGCTGTCATGGTCTGTTGCTAGAATGTATAACAAAATAGCGTAACGCCTACTATTTCGCATGAGAACTCTCATGCAAAACTAACAAGATGAGCATTCGAGAAGATTTCGAACACAGTTGAGTGACACACATACATGACTACCGGGAAGCCGGATGGACACAGAAATCTCTTGTGTTCTAGCGAAAGGCCGCACCAACCTCACGCAAGACAGCGAGCCAGTCTGAGAAAGCGAGCGACAGTCGCCGCTGAACTCGCAGTGGGTCCCATCGCCGACGGAAAGTGGCGTAAGCCCGTCTAAAACATGCAGTCGCGGCTCGCCAACCCCGAAAGCCACCCCGGAGCCGCCAGCGCGCCCATGCCAGGGCGGCCAGTTCGCGGGGGAGGGTAGTCTGTCGGCGGAGCACTTCGAACGCATTGATCAGCAGCCTCCGACGCCGCACGTCCGCCTCTGCCCGGTAACCTGCGCCCCGAAGCATCTGATACGCGAGAGCAGCGTACCGGAAATCAGCTATTGAGTGCTAGCGGTAAGATCCGAGAGTAAGATATAGAGGTTGTGAATAAGCACCTTTCGTGCGAGTATTCGACCCGGATCCTGCGCCTTACTGCTGGCGATATACCGCCAGCAAGCTACGAGTGCCTCGAACTGACGTCGAGCCGCTGCCTCGGCGCGCGCCTCTGCCGTAACCTGACTCCAGCAGCGCCACACCTCCGCGAGTCGCCCCACACGCCAGTGCGTGTCGGCGGCAAGATATGCCGCCCTATCCGCGCGCTCCGCCCGAATAGCCGCCAGACCTGTCGTCCAGGCCGCTAGCGCACGGGTAGCCAACGCAAACTGTGCCGCATGCGGGGTTTGGCCCAGCCGAGTCTGCGGGTTACACCACTCTCGGTCAGGCATACAGCGGTCGATTAAAAACTCAAAACTACCGCTCAGTACCACATGCAGCGTCCAGAGCAGGAAGTTGCTTTGCTGCCGTGCTATGCGCGAACGTGGTCAATGTGGGCGTGGAGGAGTATATATCGACTTGAATCGCATATTTTGCTTCTCCCCGACTGCAAGTCTACACCTGCATACCGTGCCGACCGACCTCGTCACTAGTGCGCGGTCTCCCGCATATCAGTCCAAACCATTTAATGGTCTCGTGTACGAGACGGTTCGGCGTTTATTTCATATTCCTCAGTCGAATTTCATAAACTTGAACGCAAATCGACATGCACTGCTCATCCTCAGACCGTACAGAGGTACGCAAAGCGTCGAGGACGAAGTAAGAGAAGGGGAGGGGAGGGGAGGGGAGTCACCTCCCAGGCAGCCTCCATGCGCGAAAATACTCGCCGCAGAAGCGCCCGCCGCTTTTGCATCCCTCGCCAGCGTCGCCAGGCCGAGCGGCGCCTAAAGAACATATCCACCAACGCTGCCTTGCGCATGGTACGCCGCTCAGTGGCCGCCCCTTTCGCCACGGAATGCCAGGAGAAGACGATGCGATATACCTGTATAACAGCACCGCAGGTGGGCGGCCAAGCATTGTGGCCAAGCACGAATTCACAAACCCAGCCATCAAGCATAGCACCAAAGAAAGAAAATAGCACTCCCGGCAGTGGCACTGACCTTTTGCCGCCCCACAGCCGTTACATTGGCTTTCAAAACAATCGCACGCTTGTTGATGATCGCCCAGCCCCGCAAACTATTACGCAGTAGCCTCTTGCAATTGGCTTCCACTGCCTCAGCCTCTGCGTCGCGGGACCGCCGCGAGTTGGCCGCGCCGATCGCCCAACCCAGCAGCCCGCGACGGGAGTCAGTTCGCATCCGGAAAGCGGACGCCGTCGCCTCGGATGCGACCGAGCCGCCCCTTGAAGTGACGCGCCAAGCCGAAAAACACCGTCGCAATTCTGTCCTCGTCGCGTGTTCTGCAGCTTTCGCAAAGGCCGAAACCGACGCTTCTGTAGACGCGCGCAGAGCAAGCCAGCAGGTACGGAGGGTACGGAGGCGATGCAGCTCGATACTGGCGGACAGCAACGGGGAGCCACCCGAGCGCCACCGAAAACTGCCATTCGACCTTCCAAGCCGACCATCTTCCGCGTCCTCGCTCCCACTCGAAAACCCACCGTCTGAGTTGAAGGTTCCCAGACCAGGGGCACGGGCGGCCTCTTGACTTCCTGAATCACAGCGTGGCGATGTCTGGAGCGAGTGCATAGACGTGTCTGGTCGGGGAGACTGGAGTGGTGACCGGACCCGACCCTCGCGACGATTAGCCTCGCCCGCTGAGTCCAAAGGTAACTCAGCCGTGCCCGAACGCCGATTCGCGTCCCTCTGCTCTCGTTTCGAAGCAGCGAGCGCAAGATCATTCGAAGCAGTGGCGCGTCCATCAATGAGGGACTTTATTCCGCCAGGTGGCCTCCCCCCGCTTCCCGAGATGGGCGACTTTGGTGTCGGCGATGACGACGCACCTGCAGTGTCGTGGGCTGCGTACGGCAGTAGCGCATCACGACGCGCTTCATCCTCCGCCTGCTCCAACGGCCCTTGCGTAGTATTCGGCTCATAAGAAGAGGGCGCTGAGAGTGTATTCTCTGCTTGTGACACACGGTCGGTTAACCTAAACGACTCCTCTTCCGCAGGCGTGGTGCTGACCACCGACGACCTACTGTGCAGCAGGAAGCGGCCGTTGCTACCGACGGTCTCCGACGACGGGGCGTCGGCCTGTTCTCTGTCTTGAGGCTGCTGTAGATTATCAGTCGACCGCAGCGCCAGGCGAGTTTTGGATGACGCGCTGTCGCGAGACTGACGGCGCGAATTTCGCCCCTGCTGCTCATGGGACGGCACCGCGAGTAGCGGCCAGCGATGGAGCGCGCCGTCGTCGCCACTTGCCTCATCCTCGTCGGCCGCGGCAACGCAATAACGCTCCCGAATCACCTCGTCCGCTGAGGTTGAGGATGGAGAGAGTGTGAAGGTGAAACCTGGCGGAGTGGGGCCGTCCGAGAAAAGTGGGGCCGAGGGCGGGGGCGTTACTTCGAAGTCAGCAGGGGTCTCGGGAACGTCTGCTACGTCACTGCGTCCGCGTTGATCCCCCGAACCGTGATCAGAGCGCCACTCTGAAGTAGCAACAAGCAACGACCACGCTTTGCTCGATCAGTCGTATTTCAGAAAAGGAAAGGAAGTGAGATGACGGAAGAAAGGAACATAAATGGACGAAAGGGGTGGGACAGCGTACCATCCCATCGCGCACTGCTGTCGCCCCCGGATATACGTCTCCCTGTAGCCCTAATATACACTTCGAGTAATGGTGTTGCGGGGTCGGATGGCCGCGGGGACTCAGCGACGACCACCCCGGCCGAAGTCCAGTCCTGCACACTCGCAGCAGCCCCGCCCACGCTAATCGCGGTGACTGGGGCAGGTAATGAAGGGCGCTCGTCGCCATACGCCGATGTGTCTGTAACGGACGACTCGACCTGGGCGATGTCCGAAATGACCCTACTGCGCCCGTAAGTCCAACTCTCGTCATCGACCTCCTGCCGCGACGTCGGTGTGGAGGTTGTGACGGGTTCGGCGGAGCCTGCGGAGCAATGAACAACTTCGTCAACAAAATGTCGCAACTACTTTTCCACATCGGCCCGCCAATTCAAGACACAGGGAAATCGACAATAGCGATATACTCTATCAAAAGCTAATTAAAAAAGAAACTCAGTCTGGACGAAATTCATTGAAGCTCGACGTCACGCACGTAAGGGGGCATTTCCGTTATGCAGCAACGGGGGAGGGCGCTCACCAGTTGACGCAATAGGCACGTGCACTGGGTTGTTTCCATCGAGTGTGTGCCCTTGAGGCAAATCATCATAGCGGGCGCTCGGCTCAGGATAAGGATGCAGCCCGCGTTCGAAGTAATCCCATTGCGCGGTGGAGCTCGACGACGGCTGCGGCTGGCTGCCTGACACGCCCCCCTCGTACGGCTTCAACCAGTCCGGCATGGGAGGGGGACGAGGGTAGAGCTGCCTCGGGGGCGAGGGCGGCGACCAGCCGTGTTCCTTCGCGGCAGTCGACGTGTAGGCGGAGCTGTCGTACGGCGAGGGGGTGGTGCTGGAGGTGGGAGGCGGCTGCCGCTGACCCGCGTGTCCCGTTCGCTGAGCGGACGGAAAGTCGTCACTGGCGTCGTGGGTACGATACTGGTATGTGGTGGACGAGTCGGTGGCGAGGCCGTAGTCAGACGGCGAGACGGTCCCCGCTTGTTGTTGATACCAGTGGCTGGTGGTGGATGGGGGAGAGAAAGGTTGAGACGGTGGGTAAGAGAGGGACGGGTTCGCCTCGCCCGCCCTTGCCCCTGGCTGTGACTGGTAAGCGGACGGAATATGCTGTGAGGGCGTGTCCAGGTGGAAATTGGCGCCGAGTGAGTCTGACGGGTGTGATTGGTGTCTGAAGGGTTGGACGGAGGGCTGAAGTTGCTCAGTGGGGCGGTAGGGTGAGGAGTCTTGCCATGAAAAGGACGAGTGCGAGGGCTGAAGCGAGGGAGCAGGGATGGTGGAGGACGATAGGAGGTGCTCCGTTGGTTGCAAAGAGGAAGAGAAGGGGTCGTAGGAGGGTTGCGGCGAAGAAGGGTGATAGGGAAGCCAGGGATGAGGGGGGCGATAGGGAGGGTAGGACGAGGAGAGCGATGAGGGCACCGCAGGGGGGGCTCCGGTGACGGTGAAGGTAGTTGCTGGGGGAAAGTACTCCGTTGTGTGATGTGTGGGGCTGGGTAAAGTGGGCTGCTGCAAACTGGAGCTCATCTGCTGCAGACGCTGCCGCGCGTCGGTGTAGTGCTCCGAGTCAGGGTAATCTGATGGGACATGGTGATGAAGGGGTGTGGCGGAAAAGGTGTGGGTGGGGAGGGAGAAGGGTTGGTGAGAGGTGGTGGAAGTGAAGGGGGCGTTCCTGGCGGGGAGCGGCTGGACGGGGCTGTGTAGGGACGAGGGCTGTGTGGGGGGTTGCCATTGCGGTAGCTTGGGCGGTGGGAGGGCTGGGAGGGGGGCGGAGGGCTGCGAGGAGCTCCCCTCGCCGCTGCTTGCACACCGCCCCCGTTGCTCCACAGCAAAAGAAGCCTCCTCCACGACGGAGCTCTCATCCAAACCCTACACACTCGTCATGGTACAGAGAACTGTTGTGAAACAATCATAACGGGCGGTAATATTACAGCCTCCGCTCCCCGTCTGACTATTTTAAACAACCTTTTTTAAAATAGGACATGAAGTTTTATAGGGTTTATGCAAATACCCTATAACACACCCTAGATGCGGATCTTGGGGTACCTGTTTGGTGTTGTCATCAACGGTGTCGCCGTCGGTCGCTGGAGTGGGGGGCTGAGGGTGGTTGTGCAGAGGGGAGCGTTGGTGGGGTGTGGAAGCAGAAGAAGAGGGCGAGACGGGCACCGCCAGCATTCGCTGCACATCCGCGAGGGCCGCCGCGCGTCGCCGAGGACTGGCTTCGCTCTCTGTGGCCATCGACTCGGCGTCCGGCACCCCGAGCTGCTGCGCGCAGGCGGCAGAGGACGCCCAGGAGGTGTCTGCCGAGCCCTGTCACGAAAGAATTTAACGCAGTGAAAAACTCGTCGTGATTAGAAAAAAAAACTCAACAACACATGGCTTTGCCATATTCGCAACTAAATACATCGCCCTTGAATTGCTGGTGGACTTGGTTTGCAGTGTGTCTGACCATCAAATCTGCTGAACGAGAACATTGCGTTGTGCGAATCAAAAAAAAAGATGATGCGCAGGTGAGTGTCTGCGGAGAGTATAACCGGATGACATATTGGAGCATAAAGCAGAAGAAACCGATGACACGGGAAATAATGAACTCGCGGGCGAGTAAATGAAGAAATGATCTATAAAACAATCACTGGCAAAAGGGAAAGTACACATAGACAGAATATATGGGATTAAACATGTATATCTGCAAAAGCTCTAGATTCTCTGATAAGACAGGAACAAACCTGTTCCTGCACCTCCACCGCCGCCTCTGCGGCATCAATGACTTCCGGGCTGTACCGTCGCAGGGCTTTCCGCAGGTGCTCAAGTGTGTCCACAGCTGCCGCGAGTGCAACTTCCGCAGCAGACTGCGCAGCAGCGGCCGCGGCGACGGCGCCCTCGGCTCTGCGCCGTCGCTGTGGCAGCTCGTCCTGCAGCCGCTGCACTCTTTGCGCCGCGCGCGAGAGCCGATCTGTCTGCTCCTGAACATTCAACACAGCATTGGCACGTGAGGGTCAGAGAACATCATAAACTCTCAAAAAGGGGTGGGCTCGATAAGGAGGGAGCTGAGCAATAATAAAAAACAAAGTAATTACATCTTTAAAATCAATCCTACGAAAAGATATGCGCTATCTACAACAATAACAACTCAAATACATCAGAGATGCTAAAGTGGTGCCTGAAAGCGAAATCCTTTTCAAAGAGGACAACCCCTCTGAGAAGTTGTGCCAATTGTGCTGCTACTGCACATTTTTGGGTGCAGCGCTGTGTGCTTATGGTTGCATGAAAGTAGGAATACTTGGTAAACTATTCAAGACAGCATTGGCACCCAAGACAAAGAGCATCATAAACTCTCAGGAAGGGATTTGATTTGTTGGATGGGACGTGTGCATCAAAATTACGCACACAAAACGGAAATTGTGTCGGCTGCGAAAAAACGTGAATGCGGCATGCTAATGACCATAAGAGCAAAATATTGGATACGAGTAGGCCATAGCTGTGCCGAAATAATGCCTTTCTGCTGATATCGCACACACACACACACACACACACACACACACACACACACACACACACACACACACACACACACACACACACACACACACACACACACACACACACACACACACACACACACACACACGCACACACACACACACACACACACACACACAAACACGCACGCACACACACACACACACACACACACACACACACACTCACACACACACACACACGCACTCACACACACACACACACGCACACACACACACACACACACACACACACACACACACACACACATTGCATGTATGTGGTTTTGTAATCACGCACACACACACTTTGTCTCAAACTCTGTATTTTTGTAATCATTCAAACAATACTTCTATACCCATGGTAGCGATGGGCAGTAGTTAAGGACGTATCGAAATCTTTATCCCAAAAAGTTTGGCGTACACCACCAACGCGTATTTTCTAAAAGTAAACAATTTATTACAAGAAAAAGCAGTGGATGCCGCCAACGCGTATTTTCCAAACCACAGCATCGCACTTGCGTCACCGAATCCATGCGCTGATGGTGGTGAAGGGGGCACGGCGACAGACTACCGGCCGACCGACAGAGAGACAGACAGACATTTTATAAGCGACAAGCAAATGCAGGGAAGCAGGATGTCGGAGATGCTACAGCGGTAATAATAAAACAGGTGTTCAAAAAGTGATTGGACCACTGACGACACGAACAGGCACAATGATTTAATTATAAAGAAAGCGGTGAAATGGCGCCAAATAACAGGGGGAGGGGGCGGGAAAGCGCCATGACTAGTGCCGCGCAGCAGGCAAAAAAAGCGACGTATCTAAGAACTTTTCCGCCGTCGCATTCGGCCGCGTTAAAGCAAATGAAACACTTTATGGATGCCGATCCCCCAAAGAAATCATGATCACGATATGCTTCTGCATCATTTCAGAGCCCAGCGATGATACCATCAGGCGACCTGGTTTCATCGGTTGTTGTAGGTGCCCCCCCCCCCCATTTGTTGACTACTTTAGCCTTTTGCTTCTGTGCCTCTTTGCTTTCTTTTTTCACTTGTTGACTTCTGGATTCCCATGCTTTCTTTTGTAATAAATGTACAAGTTACTTTAGGCCAGTTCAATCTTTAAGTACCGCAAATGACATTTTTTCAGGTCCTGAGCAAGGCAACAGCATAACGACGTGGTTTAGGGTACTAGGGTTTATTGGGGGGATAGGTTTAGGGTTCAGTAGGGAGATAGATTGTGAGGCTACTGGTAGTACTTTAGATAGCTATTATTCGAGAAGACATCTATTCTGAACCTGAAGCCCCCCCCCCCCCACTTTTATATTTATCTAAAAGATTCTTAGAGAAAAAGACGTCGAGAGCACCAAGCAAAAAGAAGTATAGCTCCCCCTTGTTCGAGAGAGAGACCCCCACGAAATCAAACACCGAGTCGAAACACTGAACCGCCTCAGCTGTATTCTGCCAAAACAATGTATGAGACCGATCAATACTGAGCTAAACATTGAGTAAAGTGAAGAGCTCTATTTCAAAAAAAAATCCGTTCCAAGTGTCCGGGAAACGGAATCAATATGTTGCTGATTCGGTGGGAAAGGAGAGGGGGGCACAGCTGACCTCGAGCTGTCGCAGCTTTGCGTTCAGAGCGTCGCTGTGCCGCCGCCACTCCTCCTCAGTCGCGGCCTGAAGCGAATAATACGTTTGCCCCCCGGCAGGCGACCCGTCCGGCGAGAGGTTTGAGATGGCCGACAGCGCGGCGCCGGCGGAGTCATCGGCCTTCGCTTCCGCCGCTGCCGCCCGCTCACCCGCCTCGGCAAACGCACGTCGAGCGGAGCGAGCGTCGGCCTGCGCCAACTGCAGCCGCTCGCGGGCCTGCCGTGCCAAAAAACACATATTACATGTTATAAATTAGTGCAACAAACACCAAAGGCGCAATAGAAAATCTTACCCGAGCCCTGATATCGCTTCCATGACAAAATCGGGCATGCTGAGTTTAATTCGACGTCCCTTCCTTTTTCGCTCCGCTTTCCGTCAAATAATCAAGTAAACACTGATATTCGATTAGTATTTCTTAAAGGGCAACTTTTCCGAATCGGTGGCAAGCTCTGAGTTCGTAAGTTATGTATCCTGACTATCAAGGAAATAGAATTTTCTGAAAGTGAGAAGGAAATACGGTTGCGGACGGAAGGAATGCGGAGTAGGGTCGACTCACCTCGTCGAGTCGCCGTCGCGCGGCTCGCAGCCCGCCCCGCCGAGCATCCACCGCCGCGCGCGCGTCGCCGCAACACCGCTGCAAATCTTCCACCTCGCCCTGACTCGGAGGCAGCGCGGGGCTGCGCCTGCTGGTGCTGGCGGAGGCGGCCCTTTGCTGCCGTGCCGACAGCGCCGATAGCTGGCGCGCGTTGCAGGGGGGGGGGGGGGGGGGGGGGGGGGGATTGTCAGCGACGGGTACTAAATCACATAGCGGCAGAATTCGTCGAGTTTCTGAAGTATCGACCAATCACCTCGCCTCCCTGGGTCCGTTACAAAACATGGGTCGACTTCGCTAACTGGTCGACCTCGTCGACTACTGTTCCAAGAAGACACTACAAATGGGAAGGAACGCAGAGTCCGAGGAGGCATATAGCATCAAAGATCGACATTTTCAAATTTCTGTGGCACTGTTGTGGGCTTATCAAATTAAGCATTGGCAAAGTTTGCTGTGCCACGTCTCGTGCTAGAATGGTGCACAAAGCAATACCCCCAGGTCAACGGCCATCAAATGAATAAAAGCAGCACAAGCGTGGCGACATCCACTTGATAAACAACTGTGCATAATTTCCAACCAAATCTCATGTAACGTATGCGACAATACAAAACAATTGACTCCTCCACCGCCACAATCACGTTGGGGTTATTTTACGCAATCCAAAACGAACGCGTGGTAATGTGCATTCATCAGCGCACACTCTCCAAGGACGGCACTGAGCTCCGATCGAGGAGATGCACACCCGGTGATGACCGAGCGTATTGTCTCCATCAAGAATTACAAACCGATGGATACGCAAGTGATGTAGCTAGGATCAGTATGTACACACACACACACACACACACACACACACACACACACACACACACACACACATACACATACACACACACAAAATACATATATACACACATGTATACCTGACTGCGAAGCGCCGCCTCCACGTCCGCCGCCTCACGCATGTCAAGCTCCAACTCAGCCACTTTCTGCGCCGCCTCGTCCTCCTGCGCGCGCGCGGCCTCCAAAGCAGCTTCCGCCGCGTCGGCGCGCTCCCCCGCCGCCGTCGCCCCTCGACCACGAACCGCCGCCAGCTGCTCCTCCGCCGCCACCGCCGCCGCCGCCCTCCGCGCGTCCTTCCCGCGCGCCTCCTCCTCCACCGTGCGCCGCAGGAATTGCTGCCGGCTGTCCTCCGTCAACCGCGTCAGTTCCTCGACCTGCGCAAAAAACAGTTACGAAATAGAAATAAACCGTCGTTGTCGAGCAAAGGTCGCCATATTTCATTCTCATATTAATCAATAAAATGCGATTCGTTTCCGCGTTCGCTGGTTCATTATATAGATTTACAACAATAGAGCCGCGAGAAGGGGGGTCAAACTCCGAGCTTAACAAAGAACAGATATAACAACAGCAATGCGCATTCATTGCACAGCGGAGTCATTATAAGAGCAGAGAAACGCCACCAAAAGACCAAGAAAGGCAGGGAAACAAGCAACCGCATCAGCACAGCCACACACACTGCACAGCATCGCGAAGGTAGGGAGCAAGCGTGCAATTATGATGAAATTGGGAAGTATCGCCATGAAAGAAACTAAACGATGCGAAACAAATTGCAAACATGTGGCCATTGGAATAATGTTTGGGCTTTCGTGTTTGTAACGTATTTACTCAGGCTAGGCATGAAATGTAAGGCGAGGAAAGTATTTATATCAACCATAATATCAAATGCAATCACACGACAAATGCAAATGTAGCTGAGCGAACGTTAGGGTCAACGAGTGCGGCGGAGACGGGATGGGCGCCACCTCAGCGCGCAATTCAGAAGAATATCGACGCAACTTTGCCTCCTCCGCCTCCGCCGCGGCTATCTCATCCGTCGCCCCCGCCTGATACGCGCTGGTTTCGGGCGCCGCATTGGCAGCCGCCGCTCTCGCAGCCTCCAAGTCGGCCTCTGCCACCTCGACAGCCGTCTCCGCTTCTCGAATTCGCCGTATGAGCGCAGCCGCGGCCTCCACCTCGCGCCAGTCGACTCCTACGGAGTAGCGATGACCCGTCCCAGTGTCTGTCAGGCCAAGCCGAAAAGATGCATAGGATAGGAAAAAAGGTAGAGCTGGGGCTGGTCGTTCTGATTCAGTTTCGACACACGCGACAGGAGAAGCGCGGTGAAACGTCTCTTTCTCTCGACACAAAAAATATCAAACGGAAAAATCTGATGAAAATGAATGCAAATATCGAGGCCGGACGAGCATCACCGAGGTGGAAGACGCCGTGGCGAGATCGCCGTCGAGGTCTACCCTCCTCGGCGGGCGTTCGCCCATAAACAGGCTGCACGTCAGATAGCTGCAGGTTCGGTGTGTCGGTGACGGAAGAAGCGATAGATACAGGTGGCGAGGCGAAAGCTTCAAAGGTGGGCAGAAGTCGACCGCGGCCGTTGGGCAGTCGAAAGCGGAGCAAGGGGGCGAGACGGCGTAGACCGACGTTCATGGATGCCAGTTTTGAGCGCATGGGCGCAAAGTGGGTGCGCAAGAAGTCCAATTCAGCGGAGGCGGTGGGGCGGCGTGGGAGGTGGACCGATCGGTCCGCAGCTTCCGTCACTGGGCTTTCCCCTGCGGGATGAGACAAACGTTAAGTTGTGTCAGTGCAATGTCTATCATGGTGCTTGTACGTACATAAAAACACGCGAACTCAAAGCAGCCTTTGGAGTCGGCATTACCCAAAACGGATACGACTTTCATTCTTCGCTATTCTCGCTGAAATTGTTAGAGAAATATGTACAGCAGTGGGTGGCGCCGTCGGGTCGTTCATAAAAGTGGTCCCCGCAGCATAATTTGCAAGGCATGCCGAGGCCGAGATTTACAAAAATCGTCGACACTACAATGGCGAGTCGACCATCAATATCAACCCATCCCATGAATACGCTAATTAGTGTTCACTTATTAGATCGACGTCGTCGGCGGTGCCATATCATGGAAATACCGACCCGCAATATTGGCATGCACCACTGCACAAATAGTGACTGCCGTTACGCCACTATCGACTGCATCAAGTATCACAACCAATGCTAATACTACGCAACAGCAGTCATGGGCATAACGCTTTCAACGTGTCGCCCGAACGAGACAAATGTTAACCGTCGATAAATTGGCGTCGCGATCAGCCATCACAACGGTCGGCATTGTGACTTTGACATTCTCGTCGTGAAAAGTTTGGGATGCTATGTAATTATCGGTACTGACAGATGAAAACGACTACAGGGGACGAGCTTTGATTCAAGTTCGCGCCATAAACTTCAAAGAATTGCAACGACGGGTCTGGCAAGAAAAATTCAGTAGAACATCCGAATTGCGACAATGGCAACGGCAGTTTCGCCCCTCAGACATGTTGCATCCGAAAGGCCTAACCGCCTTTATTCACGAAGTTCTATGCAGCGTATCCTTCCTGCCTGATTATTCCGCATTTGTGTATGCACTTCAGTGTTTCCGATTTTTGCGCGAACCATAAACCCACAAGCAAATCGGAATACGCAGCGAAATAAGACAGGTGGGGATTCGGGGGCAGGTGTCTCACCTCCGCGCTTCTGCCTTGCCAGCCCTCGCTTGACAGACCGCAGAGTCATGAAGTAACAGAACCAGGTGTGGAGCGCGCACCGTTTCAGCCACAAGCTCCTCCACGCCGCTGCCGTAGCGGACTGCGAATAACAGCAATAGAGGCCGCGAGAGCGACAAGCTTGGCTTATTCGCTAATTCACAACGCGGAAAAAGGAGCGAGGTTGCGTTCGAGTTGAGCGGGCGAGGTTGAAATCAGAATCGGCTTCGTTACTATGGGAAACAGGGAAGACGACGCTTCGGTTGCAAATGTCATTGGTACTCGTACATATTGAAAAATAATAAGGTGATGGCGATAATAAAGTTGACGACCAAAGGGGATCGCGGGATAAACGAGCTGGGAAAGCGGAGACGGTATGAGGTCGTTGGCCCTGCACTCACGTGCATCAACGACAGTCGCCCTGCGCGAACAAAGGTCGACCAGTGCGCAAGGCCCGAAGTGAGTAGCGCGCGCCGGTATCGCAGCAGCCCTCTTCGCAGCTGCTCTCGTCGGAAACGCGACTCGATCGCTGCGGCCGCCCAGCTATGGAAGCCGACCTCGACTGCTCTGTCCGCCCGCCGCACCGCCAGGACCTCTGCGTGCGCAGCGGCCGCGGCCTCTCGCGCAGTGCCTGCCTCCGCCTGCGCTTGGAGGGACAACAGACAGGCACGCAACGTCTCGGCTGTTCTGCACTCGGCCGCGTGCTCCACCAGTCGTGCGACGTCAAGCGCAGCTGCCCGTCGATGCGCCAACACCATAACCACAAGCTTCATTCGCAACTTCCGCGCAAGCCCCTACCCACAGCAACAGCCCATCCCATCATCTCAGCCAAATTACAAAAAGTAGTGGCACTTCAATGCCTGCCATTTCGTTTTAATGCTCCGTGCAGTACAAACAGACAACTGATACTCGTCAAGAACGATCGCAAGCCAACAAAACAGGAAATGTAGTCCATGGATTGAGTTCGTAACAACTTCACCTCGGTCCAACAGACAGCAATCGTGGGTGGGTGGGTGTGTGTGCGTGTGTGTGTGTGTGTGCGTGTGTGTGTGTGTGTGTGTGTGTGTGTGTGTGTGTGTGTGTGTGTGTGTGTGTGTGTATGTGTGTGTATATGTGCGTGCGTGTGTGTGTGTGAGTGCGTGTGTGTGTGTGTGTGTGTGTGTGTGTGTGTGTGTGTGTGTGTGTGTGTGTGTGTGTGTGTGTGTGTGTAATACGGTTTTATTGTGCATCAAGTGACCGCTAATTCAATATATTTCAATCAATTGATCTAGGGGGGTGGGGAGGTAAAGCTGAAGCATGGAGTGGGAGCGACGGGCAACCTGTAGGAGAGTGCGCCGAAAGCGCGCTGCCGCGGCCTCCTCGCGTGCGGATGAGCCCCCGCCAACCTTGCGTGAGCGATGAGGAGAGGAATGTGCGCGTACATTTTTGCTCTGCTTCGCCGGCACTTTACCTGCAAGTACACGGGTGAACAGGGGAGGTAAATGCCTACTGGCCACTTTTAAAAAGAGCATCGCCTGAAGTGACAAAGGGATTAAAGCCAAGCAGCACTTTCACACTCGTCATGGTGTGTGTGTGTGGTGTGTGTGTGTGTGTGTGTGTGTGTGTAATGGAGGGGGGCTTCACCTGCCAGCCATTGCTGCCGAGGGGGTTCGTCAACCAACGGCGGGTCGCGCGACAGGGCATCTGGCGCATCTGCAGATTAGACAAACACGAACAGTGTTCAGAGGGAGTATCACGGGCGCTGAATTCCAGAAAAAACAATATCGCTGTTCCGATGGAATCTTGCTATCTATCCTGCGTAGGCATGCTCTTTGACCGCGTGTGTATTGGGTGCGCAGATTATAGGAATGCAGAGGCTCTTACCCATATCGCTCAATTCGTTCTCAACCTCATACAGCCGCATGAGCGTTTTGTGTTGCGCACGGAAGGCTTGCGACGCCTTCGCTTTGAGAATTACTCTTATCGCCTGCACAAGCACAGCAGGGCGTACAAAATATGATGCAGACAAAACATGGATAGATATGGAGTAGCGACTCGCCCATCCTCAACGAACCGCCACACCGCATTCAGAGGGAGGCTGCCAGCGCACCCGAAGCCGCAGAGTGTTGCTGACTGATAGATCAACCCTCACATCCACTGTCCCCTCGTCTGACGCGCCTTCAACGCCACTGGGAATCTTCACCCCCCCTTCCAGCTCGATTCCCAGCAGAGCAAATGCCTGCCCAACCGTCAGCACGCCCACCCTCCTGCGTTCCTCCGCCTCATCATCCACATCCCCCTTACTTGTCTGCTTGGCTGGTGAGCTTCTGCTGGTGTTGGCACCAGGAGAGACGGAGCACTCCCTCTGCTGCCCGCTGACTTCATCCTGGGTATCTTCAGTCCGCGATGGTGGCAGAGCAATGGAGAGCTCCGACATGACAGACTCGCTGCTCGCACGCATCTCGCGTGGTAGCGGTTGCGTCAGGCGTCGCGGTGCCTGCCAGGGTGCTGAAGTAAGCATGGGGTGGCTTACTCGCAGCGCAGGGAAGACCTGCGGGCTGTCCTCCGTGCTGAGGGTATTCATTGCCTCGTCATAGCCTACATCACCCGAAACCTGCCTACTACTTTGCGGTCCACACGGCGCCTGCAAATCTGGTTCGCCCTTTCTGTGAGCTTGGGGAGTCAGGTCAGGTAGAGGGTAGCTCTGCAGCACGGCCGGACTCAACGGTATTGTAGCACTGTCCTCCCAACCGATGCTGCCGCGCCGGCTCATACCCCCAGGCATCTGGATGGTGTTTAGTTTGGTGTACACAGATTCAAATGAGGCGTCCGTCTCCATCGCCTGCTCGTTCTGTAAGATCGCAGCAAAGACATTCAGCCAGCTGCGGTTTGCCATGCCAGCGACGCTTGAGCAACGGAAAACATAGCCATAAACAGGTGATATGTATAACGACCTAGTGCATAGGTTCTCACCAAAATAGCCATGCGGCCCTCGCAGCTGATGGGCGAAGTCCCATCCCCACCTCCAGTTTCTTTCTCTCCCGCCTCATTCCTACGTGCAGCAGTACCTGTCCTACCTTCCCTTGCCTCTACCTCGATTCGCGCGGCCGACGCGCGCAAGTGATCAGCTAGATTGGTAAGCAAAGGCACCACAGCTAACTCCTCTGCCCCTTTTACTGCCTTGGCCCCAACGGCTGAAGGGATGATGTCGGCCTCCGTAGGGTTTGCTCTTTGGGAATGAAGAGTGGGTGAGGAGGGGAGTTCAGGGCTTCCAAAGGAAACTGTGCCCACACCCTCAAACCCAATCCTGGCGCCAGGTGGCTCGCCCATCCCCTGTGTCTCCATCCACTCCGCTGTTGACACCTGCACCTCTGCTTCGGACGATGCTGGCTCTGGGAAACCATAACCCACACTTTCCCTCTGGTCTCCGGAGTGTGTGACATATTGGGACGGCCCACTCGTCGATAAAGCTGCAGTTTGCGCAGCCCACTGGGGCCCTTGCGGTGGAGGGAGGGTGGATGATGACTGAGCTGGGGAGAAAGGAGACAGGGGGTCCCCTGGGGACGTAATCCTCGGCTGGCCCAGCTGGTGGTTTGCCCCTGCGGAATCGGATCTGTGCACCTGTGCTGGTTGCCAAAGCGATAACGACGGTGATGCGTTTGCTGCCTGGGAGCTGCTACTCTGCTGCCCGGCCCCGCCACTGTAATAGCCCTGTGGTTGCCATACCACCTGATTATGGTGTTGGTAGTCATAGTGCGGTGGAAAGCTGTCTTGAGGGCGTCTACCCGTATGAGTGTGCTGTTCGGATGAAAAGGATGGTGAGGAATCGAACGGGTGCGGCGCTGCGGTGATGGAGTCCTGCTCTGTAAAAATAAAGCGCTGCATGTCCCGAAGGTGCTGCTGCCGGCTCCTTGCAACCTGAACAGCCAGCCCACAGGAAGTGTGGATGAATGATGGTGGATGGGAAAGCCATGAGGGTGAGTAAATAGTGCAGAGTAGACAAATAAAGCTGCACGACGTGGATTAATTCAAGCTCCCCCATGAGGGAACCTGTGGTGCGTAAATGCAAAGGACCATACACAGCCATACCCCCCACGTACCTCATCCATGCGCTGACGTGCCTCCTGCAGCTTTGCCTCAATGAGTCCCGCTGTCGCTGACGCAGTGCTCTCCCCACCCGGCGACCCAACGTGCGACGGCCCAGGGGAGGCACCACCGGCGCTCACCCCATACTCCCCCAGCGGTCCAGCCTCTACTTGGCCGTACCAGGGGCTGTGCTCCGCTGCCAGCAGACTGGGCTGGTTGAGACGGAAGGGCTCCACGCCTGGGAAGGGTGCGGGGTTGGTAGGGTGGGCGAGGGAGCGGGGGTCGACTGCCGGAGAGCCCGGCAGTCGTAGCCCCACGACATCCCGCGTTGTGGCGTTCAGGGGTGGGGTGTGGCCGTCCGGCCCGGAGACGCCGCCAAGCGCCAGAACCGGCGTACCGGGGGAGCCGTAGGCATTTCCCGGGCGTCTTTCCCGTAGGTTGAAAACGACGCGCGGCCGTTCTGCTTGGCGCTCAGGACCGCTGTCGCTACCCACTCTGCGCTCCATGCACCCCCGCGCCCCCGGGCACTACCGCCCTCAGCACCGCCGCTTCAGCGGTACCGTCTCGACCTCTTCATAAAGCATCGTCATCGATAAGGAGAGATAGCGGGGTCAGCCCAGTGACTGACTGGTCACACAGGCGGCGACGATTTCGACGCGGAAGTACCGCGAGGAAATTTATGGGAACTCCCTATGGGTGGCGAGGGGTAAGGTAGTCTTTCTCCAGGTAAAGCGGTGGAGAGTGTGGCTGCCCTGCGGCGGGATATTGGTACGTCACGGCACCACGCCGGTGAAGTGTGCACTGCACGAAGTGTAGTCGACACCACGCGCAGGCGGATAGGCAGGCAAGTATTCGGGGGTCCACACTGATGACTGAATTCAAGCTGCGCGTCTTGCGCGGTGAGAAGGGGTCGGAGCGTCGTCAGTGCGCTGTATAGATGACAGATTTATTTATATATATGATTATATTATTTCGCCGGTATATTTCGCTACAGAGGAAAAATTAACGGTACTGGTATCTGTACTATAGGATCTGACGACCGCGCGTTGACTACAGGTACTTATGTACAAGTATTAAATCTTCCGGGGATTGTGGCAAAGCTCGCGTAAGAACCGGCCTGCAAGTAAACTGTGTAGAGATACGAGAAAAGCACGGAGGGAAACCCTAACTACCCGGCACTTACCTGAAGCCGCTAACCCCGGTATACCCCAAACTAGCAGTAAAGATCCTTACAGGTACTAATTTATCTACTCAGATTGTTTTGAATCTAGTGCCTCGGGGATATGTGTATGATAAGTACTACATTTGTATGACTAATCGTACACCAAAGTCTCGTAAAAAACGGGTCAGCCCCACGCGAGGAAAAGTTAGTACTTCGTCAAACTTTGGCAGCGTGTACCTGAGGGTGTTCTCTGCTTAACTCCGTTGACTCGGAACCTGGGGTGGTGCGGAAGCGGTTAAAACGTGCAATTTGCCGAGATCGCATGTCGGCGACCCACCACCACCACCTTGAGGAAGACCGTAACGACAGGAGCGCGCGTCTCCGCCCGTAGAGCCCCCCTTCAGCCCCTAAATGATGGTGCACAACGACAACAACCTTACCGAACCTACGGGCTAGTCGGCGAGTCTATCGGTGAAGGCCTGTGGGTGGCAATTTGGGATAGCATGCCGCCGAGACACGAGTCGGCTCGCGCTTTTCGCGTCGAATCCGACAACGCAGGCCGTTTAACCCCAGCACCAACACAAACCAGCAACGCACAACGCGTTGCAGTGCGAATGCCCTTTCAACCCCCCCGGCCAACGGTGCAAATTCCCGGTGCAGCTACGGAGAGTGCGTTACTGGTACCAATTATTACAAGGTCGGTAGTGAGTGATACCGGTCCGCCGACTATCGAACCCACACTACCTATCGACCTTATGTCGGGGGGCTCCTCCGCTAACTCCACCTCCAGCGACACATCGCCACCTACCGAGGTGGGGGAGATACCCGGCAACACCAGCGAAGCCCTCGATATGGAGGTCGGCTCGTCCGACGACGATGGCGACCCCGCTCTCCCCGACGATACCGCCAAGGACGCCGTGTGGGTCCCACCCGTACCTGGCGACACCGTCACATTACGTCAACCCATGACAATAAACCCAATACCGAGGATGCTCGTGGGTTTCATATCAACGAGCACCGTGGGTTTCTCCTTCTTGTCATTTCTGTGTGAAGCTATGGGCAAGGTCAACGATCGTGCCAACCGCACCGCGCGTCTTAGTCGGTCATTAATTTGTGCGGGGGCGTTTGTTAGGTGCGAGTTTGTAAGCCATGAGGTGAATGTTGCATCGAAATTGCTCAAGGTCCGCCATTACTTTATCATTTTACCCCATGATATGCTCAACCCCATAACTCACGGAATTGGTGTGTTTTCGTACTTGCACCGAAGGTAGATTGGCACACACACAGTTTGACACACACCGTGTGAGTGTGTGTGTGTGTGTAATGTGTTTGTGCCTGTGTGTGTATGTGTGTGTGCGTGTGTGTGTGTGTGTGTGTGTGTGTGCTTGTGCGTGTGTGTGTGTGTGTGTGTGTGTGTCAGTGTGTAATGTGTGTGTGCCTGTGTGTGTATGTGTGTGTGCGTGTGTGTGTGTGTGTGTGTGTGTATTAGTGTAGGTGTGCCAGTGTGTGTGTGTCACTGTGTATTTGTGTCTGTGTGTGCGCATGTGTGCATGTGCGTCAGTGTGTGTGTGTGAGAGTGTATCAGTGAAGGCTGTAATTATAATCACGAAAATGTTAACCATTATTGTCATTGTCTCTAGGCAATAAGCACAATTGTTATGTCCTTATCCGGCCGGCAGACTTCATCAGCAATGTATGCATCGCGCATGGTCGCGGTTAATGCAAGGTGGTGCGATCAGATAGATTACTTTTCAGAGGGGATGCTCGCGTTTATCCAGTGTTTACAGGTAGTATGCACAGCCACATCTGTCCTAGCAACTTCACCATACAGTCGGAACAAAAGAGAGTTGGTTCCGACTAGCGACTACATTACCCAGTATTTGCGCTACCGACTGTTGGAAGCTAATCAAGTTTCACGTCTCCGCTTCCTACCCCTACTCAGCTCTAACTATCAAGAACTTCGCTGAGATTTTAAGTAAGACTTTGGTCTACAACGGGCTACAAGATTACGCTGTGCCGGCCCAACGTCGGGGAAGGACATTATCCGTACCTTTGGCCGAACCGAAACGGATCCTCCAAGACGAGCGCGCCCACGTCCCCGGTAACTTGGGCCGCTCCAAAAAGGGCCGAAGCAAGCAAGCTCGCTGCCTCCGGTGCTACCGCGACGAGGGTGTCCTTCACTAGACGTCTTTTTACTGCGTGCAGTGTGAGATTCCCTTGTGTATGCCCGGCTCCCGCTACAGCCGCTACTGCTTCGAGCACCACATGCGACTAGACCCGGTCGCCCTTGGCAACATGAACCGGGTCCGCACGGAATAAACACGCCCCACTGATCCGCCCCCGCAATCCAATATCCTTCTCGCCTCCACTGTTAGGCGGGCGTGGTGATATCATACCGTAGGATAGGGATGGTCGCTCGATCTGTAGCCGAAGTCGGTGGTGCAGACGATACTGAGCTTAGGCGTGTCTGCCGCTACTTTAGATATTCACTGACTGTACTTAGCGGTATTTAACAGAAAAAGTACTGATTATGAAAACGCGTAATCATACAGGCCGATGTATGATATATCAGATCATACACATATCCCCGAGGCACTAGAGGTTTGCAAAACTTACTTACATATGTGACAGAACGCAAACCTGAACGGTAAAGCGTTACTGTAAAAGCGGCGCGTCTCACCCAGTCCTCGAGGTAACCCTCGAGGATTGAGGAAACGCCTAGCGCAACGCCCCATGCCATGGCCCGAGCATCACTAGCTAGCGGCAGCCCCTTAAGCCGGTGCAACCCCCGAGCACTGGCACTCTCTGCTTTGCGCTCGCCCATCCGGCTCGCGCAATTGCAGCCTCGACTCTCGTAGTCGAGCAGGGTGTCAGTTTACATCGTCTCATGCGCACTCGAGCGTCACGAGACACTTCCCCACGTTCTAAGTCGCCGTCTAACAACATGCAACCTGAGCCGTCGTCCTCCGCTCCCGGAGTCGACACTCTCCCCTCGGCAATCGAACGGCGTACTTCCGAACAAATTCAAACCGCGGTATCGGCCCTCGAACTCCGATTGGCTGAGCAGATTCAGGCGTCTAACACCGCCTCACTAGCCCAGCTCGAACGATTGACCGGTCCCACCGTGCTTCCAAATCAACAACAGTCCATTCCCCTCCATTCCCCTTGACGCGACCATTGCGACTGAGGGTGGTAAGGCAGCCCCTGAGCCGCCTATCGACCTGTTGAACGACGACTCCGAGCTCCACGAGCCCGAGTTCGTCGATTTTGCCGCATACGGTAAAATCATTCCTGCCGGTTTGGAGCAACCCCCTTGCGACATCGACGAACCTCGCCTTTGGACGCTAACGGACGACACGGCCCGCTTCCTCAACGACAGAAAATCTCAAGCGGGGTACGACGAGTACCTCCACATCGGGTGATATGCCTTCTTCGACAGCTGCGCCAACGCGGCAATCAGCGAGGCTTTGGACACGCTGTCAACCGGACCTCCTCTACCAGCGGAGCAGGCGGCGGCCGTTGCCCTCATCCGAGCGGGTCATCGCACCCACACAACGACGGAGGAGGCCGCCCGTACTCGACTGGGCTTCCTCCGCCTCACCAAGGGCGGACAAACGAGCTCGGATTCGGACCGAGTGTTCGCCGAACTCGTCCACGAGCGTTTCTGCGGCAGCGGCGGCCGGAAATAAACCCACCGACGGGGCAAAACCCACCACAAAGAAATGATGATGTGGCCCGCCGCGCCGATTCCTGCTCCCCGTCATCCAACTACATGCGTCACCGCGTGCGGCTAAGATGGCGGGAGTGGGAGCATATCGGCGCGAGCGGTCAAGTCGTGAGCTGGATCCGCCATGGCGTGCGGGTCAAGTTCAAAAACGGCCTACGTCCCGACCTTTCAACCACGGAGTCTCCATGAAGGACGCCACCCAGCCTCAACTCGTCTTCCTAGCCACAGAACTCCCACGCTTCGAAGCCTGCGGGGCCTAGGAGCGCTCCAACAACACCCGCTACGTCTCCCGCATGTTCCTCGTTCCCAAACCCGGTGTGAACAAATGGCGTCTCATCATCGACCTCCGCGAGCTGAACAGCTACTGCGCGGAATTCAAGATGTCGTGCGAGACCCTCAAACACTTACGCCACCTGTCCCGCCCAGGCGACTACTTCATCTCCCTCGACCTCGCGGACGGCTACTACACGCTTGGCATCCGAGAAGAAGACCGCGACTTTTTCACGGTCAACTACCGCGGCGGGGTGTGGCGCCTCGCATGCCTCCCGATGGGCTTGTCGGGGCCCGCCTACTATTTTTGCAAGCTCACACAGGCGTTCACAAACTACCTGCGACGAGCGCCTACACCGATGACAACCAACTCCGCGACGCCATACAAACCGTCTCGACGTTTCCTCCGCAACGTCCGATGGCGCGGCGTACGTCTGCTACCGTACATGGACGACTTCCTATTCCTGGCCAGCTCATACGAGGCAGCGCTACTGCTACGCAACAACATCGAGTCCCTGCTACAACGGCTCGGCCTTCAGCGCAACCCCGACAAAGGCCTGTGACAGCCCACACAGGTGGGCACCCACCTCGGCATGACAGTCGACCTCCTGACCGGCGAATTTCGAGCCTCGGGCGACAAGCTACAAGCCCTCGCCAAACAGGCTTCTGCGTTACTCGGCCGCGCAGCGACCACCGCTCGTTGGCTGCCCGCCAGACAACTCGCGGCGTTCGTTGGCAAGGCGCAATTCCTCTACCTCGCCATCGCGCCAGCCCGTTCCTTCCTACGCGAACTACACTGCGTGTTGGCTACGCGAACAGGATGGGGCGGACGTGTCCGGATGACACACCATTTACGACGCGACCTCGAGTGGTGGCGTACCGTCCCCGTCCAACACAACGGCCGCTCTATCTACAAACCCATCGAGACAGCGTACCTCCACGCCGACTCCAGCGGTTACGGATGGGGAGCCGTCCTGAACGACAACCCAGCCTACCAAGCCCGCGGGTTTTGGTACGACGACGACCGCCAGCAACACATCACCTGGAAGGAACTCCGCGCCGTTCGTCACGCGATCGAGTCCTTTCTACCACAACTCCGAGGCCGACATGTTTTACTTCACGAGGACAACACAGCCGTTGTGGCTACTCTATCGAAGTTGACTACGCGCTCCCCGGTCATGATGACCGAATTACGCCGGCTCTGGCACTTGCTCGACGTCAACGACATCAGCATCCGTCCCCGCTACATCCGCTCGGCAGCGAACATCTGGGCCGACAGCCTAAGCCGGGAGCTAGACCGCGACGACTGGCAGCTCAACCCTCGAATATTCGCCTACCTTCAGACCGCGTGGGGACCACACTCAATCGACCGTTTCGCGTCGATGGAAAACGCCCAGCTACCGCGTTTCAACGCCCGATGGCGCGACCCCAAATGCGAGGACGTCGACTGTCTACACCTTCCGGACGCCGCATGGCAACAAGAGAAAAACTATTGCAACCCGCCATGGTCAGCTCTTCCCGCCCTATGTGCAAAACTACGCCAATCAGGAGCAGCGGCTACCGTCATCGCACCGTATTGGCCCCACAAGCCGTGGTTTCAAGACCTCCACGGCTTGGCCACCGAAACCATCCACTACCCCCTCGCGAGACCTGTTCTTCCCCGGTCGGCACGGCTCACGCGAGGGGTCGGACGACTAGGATAGAGCATCGTGGCCTTTCGACTGCCACGCCGGCCTGGCTACACACCCACAGAGGCGCAATAGGACGCACGCTACGAACAGCCAGCTCAAGCCTCGCGGAACTACGAGCTACGGTCACTCAATCGAACAAGCCCTCGCGGCCTGTCCGCTACACATTACGGGAGCCAGACGCGCACGCACCGTGGACAGCTACCATGACTAGTAGATTTCGCGACATGTTGGGCACCGACCACATCGGTACCACTGCGCTACACATGTTGAGCAGCTCCCTAGCCCCGACAACGTACTCAAACTACGACAGCGGCATGCGTCAATTTGCCGCTTTCTGCCACGAGGAAAACATCCATCCGCTACAGGCTACTACACAATCGGTCGTTCGCTACACGGCCTGGTTGGGACTCCAAGGTACCGTCGCCGCTGCATCGCTGCAGTAATACTACTCAGCCATCAACAAGTTTTTCCGCAACCACCAACAGCAGCCGATCGCAGTCGGCGAACTCTTGGCCGACGCTCGTCGCGGACTCGAAATGCAACAACAGCGTCTACATGCAGCGGACTCGCGCCTCCCATTACCAGCTCCTCTAGCCCTCGCGCTACTCACCGCCGCCGCAAAGCTCCGTACACACCTCCATTGGACACCTACTTCACGCCACCTCATCGCGCAATTTCGAGCGCTACTGGCAGTCTGCACAAATTATGCGTTTTTCTGCAGAGCCGAATCCGGCGTTCGATGTTTAACACGCAACCTCGTAGTCGACCGACCATCCCAGAAAATTTGGCTATTCATCCGCAAAGCTAAAGGCGATCAGAGGCGCAGCGCGGCCGACAAACCCATCCTCGCTATTCCGACTACTGCCAATCCAGTTCTGGCCGACCTACTGGTATACTGTTGCACACAGCGGACCGCCTATTGCAAGGAATTCTTCGACAGCCCCCCCCCTCCCGCACTATGGGGCTTCGTACCTTACGAAAACTCCGGCGATTGGCAACCGGCTGCGACACTCTCCGCTTGGCTCCTCGGCGCATGCGACGCCGTCGGCGCCAAACCTCCGAGTGGTTTTAAATGGACATCGCACAGCCTACGTAAAGGTGCCGCCTCCGCCGCTAGCTGCATCGGGACCCCACTCCACGTCGTCAAATACATGGGTGGTTGGGCCAAAAACAGTTCTGTCACATAAGGGAAATACATCGACCCTACCATGACCCCATCTCCAGCGGCCTGGCAGTACTTCGGCTGCCTCGTCCCAACCAACCCGCTTCATCAAGACTAGGCTGCGCAAAACCTCCGGTTTATTCAATACTCGCAAAACTTGCCCTCGGGTAAATAGTCAGATTGTTTTAAATCTAGAGGTTTGCAAAACTTACTTACATATGTGACAGAACGCAAACCTGAACGGTAAAGCGTTACTGTAAAAGCGGCGCGTCTCACCTAGTCCTCGAGGTGACCCTCGAGGACTGAGGAAACGCCTAGCGCAACGCCCCATGCCATGCCCCCAGCAGCACTAGCTAGCGGCAGCCCCTTAAGCCGGTGCAACCCCCGAGCACTGGCACTCTCTGCTTTGCGCTCGCCCATCCGGCTCGCGCAACCCACCCACCCATCCCGTAATTAGCACTAATCTTCCCCCACGCGAAGCCTGTGGTGGTCTTTTGGCCAAATTGTAAGCAAACTGTCATCTTTGGCAAAACGTGCCCTCGGGTAAATACTTATTTATTTTTGTGCGCCCCCGGGCCGAGATGTGGGACTGGCAGGTGATGTACCTGCGTGTAGATGTGCTGCTCATCCTTTGTTACTACACTCGTCCACAAAAGTCTGGACATGCAATATGTTAATAATTAATTTAACATAAGCTAGTTAAGAACACGCTCCCCTCTCACCACGTCAAGCACGACGGCACCCGAGTACCACCCAGCTGTAGGAGAGCCGGGAAGCAAGCAGTAAGCCGTCATCCGGGGTGCTTAGACCTCAGCGAAAAGCGGGTGTTTCCGGTGGTGTTTGTCGAATTAAGCCCATAAATTCCGAGGAAATTGACTGAACTACACACGTCCTTTTGAGCGCCACGCTTAGGCATTGCTCAAGCGCTCATACCAATCTGCATGTTACTCCGTAGTCCACATAACCGTATTTTTGGGGACTTATTTTTGGAGGGGGGTTGCAGGCGTGAGTGCCGTGTTCAATGCGCGAGGTTTGGTTTGCGGGTGTGTGTCTCTAAGAATAGTACGGTTGCACGGAAGTTCACGCCGCAAGCACGGGTGATGTTTAAGGAAAGCAAACGAGCCAAAACGCACATGACGCGGGTTTGGATAAACACTGCATGCTGTAAACATGCGAGGGCGATTGGCTTAGGGGAGGGGCGAGGTCCAACTTGGCCGGCAGGGACGCATCACGTTTACGGATATTTTTTTTACAATGCTTGGGTATGTGCTTGTGCGAACCACACTCGCCCCACGCGGGGCATACGTCGGGAATTGGGCTCGGAAAATAGTCGGAATGAAAAATTGGTAAAAATATATTGACAAACCCCGCAGAAGTCGCCTGATGAGGTGAGCCGAATTCGACGGGTGTTGTTTGGCACTGCGTCTCAACTGCCGGAATAATATGGAAATTAAAATAATTCACAGAAAGTTTGTTTGTGAGTGTTTGAACCCAAGGGTAGTTGCATTTGACGCGCATTTATAAGATGCGTCCAACGGTGCCTATTTGAAAAAGGTTTAACCATATTTGAGTAAGCTACGATCGTTTGAATATTGTGGCCGGGCAGCTTGCCCTTGGGTTGTGCGCATATCGGTGATAAGTCTACATACGCGATTTCGTGCGTTTCCCCCACAGCGGCCTGTCTAACACCTCCTCCCTCCGTCGCCTATGCATTATATTTGCGCGACCGTCGCATCAACATTCATATTGCGGCGTTGTGCGCCCGTTACTCTTTTCGTTTAACAAGCACGGCGACTGTTTGAAAGAGCATGCCGCACGGGTGCGGGCGCGACAACCCCAAGTACACAAGCCCGGCAGTGCTCGAATTCGCCCCATTGGGCGGCGGACACGGAACATATGCTTTGAGACGCCCCTGGGCATTAGGCCGAGGGGCCGTCGGGCATCATGCCGTCTCTCTAGATTTTGCCGTTTGGCACAAGTTCAGCTAGTGGATGTTTCCACTGCCTTGGCGTCACTAGATTGTCATGCATGCTAAACAGAAGAACCGGGGAAAGCCCTAGCAGCCCCTTGATCCAGAGTCGCGGAGCTCTAGATACTCCCCTTCGCCTCCCCTTTACTCGATGGCAATGGGTGCACTCATGGAGCAAATGGCCATCATTGCAAGTCGGCTTGATGCGCAAGCGGGTGACACTCGTCAACTCATGCAGCGTGACGCGCTACGTGACAGCCCGGCTCCTATTAACCAACCGTTTCTGCCAACACGTTCTCCTCATGCCCCCCCCCAACTATTTCCCCATAGTCCTGCCATACACCCCACGGTGCATGCACCCTCTCCTAGTCCGGCCGCACGTGGAGGTCGCCGCCCTACCATCGACCCCGTCGTCGTTGGTCGCGCGGCTGGTAAAGCTGCGGATCTCGACAAGGACTCCATCAACATGTGTGTGAAGATGAATGTCACGGTAATAGGCCCCAATACATCGTGCCGCCACTCGAGAAACCGGTTTCTCTCTTTCGTGTCGCTTAAAGTTGCGTACCTAATCCCGCAACTAGCGCTGAGAGACTCTAGCGCCTAGATGAAAGCGCACATAGCTATTCCACTTCTCCTTCACGTTGCCACTGACAACATGCGCGATTATCAAGCGGGTTGGTGCGTCACTGCCGCTCGACCCGACTGTGGTGTTGCTGCGTGGGGGATCATTTGCGAGCGCCTAGATGCCCGGTCTTTTGCGCGCTCTCTAGCGTTGCTTGATAATATTATGCTCCGCCAGCGACCCGATCAATCCGTCACGGAGTAAGTGCATCTCATGCGGCAGTCTTTCGACGACTACAAAGAAACTTGCATGATGATTGACAGCTCTGCGGCCATCCATCCGCACAACTTGGGTCTCCTCATGCTTCGTGGCATCTCCAGCTCAAGCCAATATGGACATGCCAAGCCGTGCGATATAAACACATTCGATACCAATTACCTCCTGCGGGTTAACGAGGTAATGACTAGCGTCTTGAACTTGGCTCAGAATATGGAGGATGAACTTCCCCTCTCCGTCGATCCAGCAGCTAACCCTCCGGCTCTAGCTCCTTCCGGCTTCTAGGCTTCTTACGTGCCTTCGTGGCTGATGGACGCGGTTCCTTTGGAGGGCGCCACAGTAGCGCTCGATGTGGTCGGGGTGGTCGTGGCCCATGCCGAACAGGTGCAGCGCCTATGGTGGATGGACCACATTATGTCCTCATTGACAACATCAGATGACGCTCCTCTTGAAATGGACTCTTGCCAAGCGCAGGATGATTGTCCAAAAGTACGGCACGCCGAGCGAACATGCGTCTCACAACGCCCGACTGAGCGATGTGCATCAGTCGGATGCAGACATCGACGCAACCGGTGCCGGTCCTTCAGAGATGGAATGCACATATGAATACGATGACATAGAGGCGAGTGGCACTTTCAGCTCTGTACCGTTGTCTGCCTCTACACCCCCGGGGCCGTAACCTCTCCTACATCTAGGTGGTGGACTATGCATGTTCCGTCAACCTGACAGCATTTCCCAGTGATTTCGCGTCCTTTGACCTTCCTTCGACCACATCTCGTGTGGGTGGGTGGGGTGTTGACGTGCTTGGGAACGGCAAAGTTGAGATTGCCATCACCCTTGTCTATGGGCAGATATACATCGAAGTGTTCACGCATTGTGTACCCCTTACTTGTTGGCGCGCTTTGCACAACGTATTGGCCGCCTCCTCAGTGTCAACTGGAGGCAGTCCCACAGGGGTTGTGAATTTCTTTGTCCCAACTGACTCGGATGTTTGTCTGCTATTGGTCCCCACATGAATGGGTGTGTTGAAGCCGTCGGGGAACGGCCTCTATCTTCTCCAACACTCACCTCATATGGGATGCTGCCCGTTATAAACATACATACTTTGTTAGATTGTGACGTCGCTATGACTGCTCTGCGCGACCCGGTCCTCTCGCACAAACGCTTCGGACATCTGAACATGCATAGTCTTCACGCGCAATACATTGGCTTGCGAAAAAACCCGCACCCCCTCATGAATCTGTCCTCGGACATGGGGGGGGGGGGCGTGAATAAGCCGTCCCCACATGGCTTGCGCTACTACCTTCTTGTCATCGACCATCACACGAACTTCATGTGGATCATGTTCATGAAATCTAACGATGACACTTGCAGCGAGCAGAAATCCATTCTCCTCGAAGTACGGCATTTGCACGCCCGGTTTCACTTTGCCTATGGTGCATTCGCACCGGTCCTGAAATTTGGTTCGGACTCAGTGTTTGAGGGCGCTGCGATACGTCAGCTATGCGGCCGCATCGGTGTCGTGGTTCATTTCTCAGCCCCCTACGCTCACCACATGCTTGGGACTGCGGAACGCCCCAGGCGTACCATTCGGGACAGCGCCTCCGCCATGATGAACATCATGCCCGTTCCCAACTTTATATGGTCGTGGGCGGTTAGTAGGGTCGTCTACCTCCGCAATCGCACATTCAGTCGTGCGGTTGGACCTTTTGGTGGTGTACCCCTTGCCCTCCTCACTCAGGTCGAGCCAAACGCGTCGAAGTTCCGCGTCTTCGGTTGCAGAGTCTTCGCAAAAGTTCTTGACAAACTGCGCCGCAAGCTTGGCGAAAAGGCTTTCCGCGGCGTCATGGGTGGCTATCCCTTTAACACACCGGGGTACCGTGTATACAATCCGGTTACACGCCGCATCACTACCTCCGTGCACGTCATGTTCCAAGAGACGTCCTTGGATTTCGGGAATCTCCTGACACTGACTCCCTTATCTCCGATGTCACGGATGCGGCCGATGGGAGCGCCCAGTTTCCACTCTCCCATGTCATCGTGCCGGATACAATGGACATTGATGACGGGCCTCCCATGCTTGGCATCGATCGCCCGTCCCGCCTCAGCTCTCATCCGAAAAGGTTTGGCGAGTACGTTGCTCATTTGTCGGCCTGCCCACCCGTCTTTGCCACTGCGTGCTGTGACTCCAAGCAAGTTAAAGCGAGAGAGGACAACATTGAACAACCGAACTGGGCTTCCACAGTTGTTAGCCCTCCGCACCTAGCTGCTGGCACCTCCGCCACTATTGTGGCCCTCCTCTCGGGCAGAGACTGCGTGGAGCATGCCTCGTATCGAGCCGCTCTCTCCAGCGAACATTTAGATGACTAGCATGTAACCATGCAGCAAGAGTATGACTCTCTCACGTCCAACGGCACGTGGGAGCTCGTCGACCTCCCGGAGGGTCGTGCAGTCGTCACCTATATGATGATCCATAAGATCAAGTCTGACATTGACGGGGAGGTTTCCCGTCACAAAACCCGATTTGTTGCCAAGGGATGCACCTAGCGAACCGGTCCCGACTACACAGAGACGTTCGCATCCGTCATCAGAATGGCTAGCCTGTGGCTATTACTGACTATGTTTGTTGCCATGGACCTCGAGATGTGCTAGTTGGACGTAGAGGTCCAACGCTCTATGCCCCTATCAAAAAGGATGTCTACATTTGGCAGCCCTTTGGCTTCGCACACGAATCGGCTAAGGTGTATCACCTTAAGCGCTGCGTGTACGGCCTCAAACAGCCCCCCCGTGAGTTCAACGCTCTCTTGCGGGACTGGCTGGTCGACCAAGGGTGGAAGAAGTGCATGTGATACCCGTGCATATACACTTCCGCAATGACAGCATCTTCGCCATGATCGCGTTGTATGTCGATGACATCCCAACTGCGTGTAACGACACATCATGGATGAGGGCCTTCAACGCCACCCTCGGCTCGAGGTTCAAGATTAAAGACTTCTGTGTCCTCTCGCAGCTGTTTGGAATGCACATCACCCGCGACATGACTGCTCGCACTATCCCGATGTATCAATTGAAGTACCTGAAGGACATCCTTATCAAGCACCACATGGTTGACTGCAAACCGTCGTCCCTACCGATGGAGCCCGGCTTTCTCTCCTATCTTGCACACGTTGACTCCTCCCTCCTCACGGGAGTGGCAAAAGACGTCTACCCGAGCTTGTTGGGCAGCCTACAGTACGCAGCGGTGTGCACGCGCCCGGACGTCTCTACAACTTTGAGCATCCCAAGCTCCGCTCATGTCAGCCCGACTGAGGTTCACCTCCAAGCTCACAAGAAGATCGTGCGCTACATGAAGGGCACAATTGAGTTGCGCCTAACGTAAGGGAGGGGTTTCGACCACAACCTCCAACTCACATGCTTCGCGGATACGGAGTGGGCGAATGATAGTCGCCAATGTCAGTCACGACTTGGATATTTTTTTACACTAGTGCGGCGGTTAGCCATCGAAAAGCTAACTACAAACACAAATCCGTTATGTTTTATTTTGTCGTTGTTGTGTTTGTAGGTGGAAATGCACATGGAGGGAGAATTGAGAATATGTCTTATTGCTAGTATTTAATATTAGATTGTAATTGAACAAAGGGAATCGTTAAAAGCATTTGTCACCTCCCTCTACTGCACTAGGCTTAAATAGTCTTTGCCTAGCTAGCTTGCACCCGCCCTCGCTTGGTCCTCGTGTCAGGTGCTAGGGCTTTCCAACTGGCATCAACAGACTAACGACGCGGTTCGTCATGTTTGGGGAATCACATTCTGCATTGGAGACTTCTCTTGACGCGTAGTCTGGCTAGTTAGATCAAATGTGCGTACATGTACGTACCGGGAGGTAGTGGCACTGTAATACGCATCAGAACCCTCGCTAAATTGCAGCAGCGACGTACCCACGTTGTAAGTCCTTCCGATGGAAAAGCACAAATTGGCTTTAGTAACGAGTACATGTACAATGTCTTGCAATGTATTGTTGCAGGATTGTACTCGTCACACTAGGCAAAGGCCCCGTAAGCTATAAGTCCAAACAACAGACACGCATCGCACTCTCTACGTGTAAAGCTGAGTATTACTCAACAACAAACGTCCCCAAGGAGGGCATCCACCTTCGCCAACTCGGAAGGAGATCTTCAACGAGCCCATCAACGGAACTACTGTCATTTGGGAAGACAACTAGAGTGCTATTGCATACTCGCATATCGCTCTGACAAGTGATAAAACCAAGCAAATCGACCTAAAGTGGCACTTCCTCAAGGACCATGTGGAACAAGAGACTGCCATATTGCGGTATCTGCCTACGGACCAAATGTTGGCCGAAATGTTCACTAAACCCCTACCACGACATGCTCTCACAAGACAGCGAAGGGCCATCTTGGGAGGAGCGGACCCAATGCAACGCGTCATCCCGTACCTATGTTTACGGGGAGGGTTGTAATCAATACTTCCTGGTTGTTAGTTACACATAGCTATTGTAAGCTATTTTAGATGTAGTTAGTACATGTCATGACCAAACACCATTGTACATTATTAGACACTGGTCTAGTGTGTCGATATAGAGTTGTCACTAGGCTTCAACTCTTCACTTCCTTCGTCCCGACACCAAGCCTCAAGTTGGTTGTCTTTGTGACCGTGCATGTAACTAAGTGCACGTTAGTTACCTTCCATATTAAACGTGTTTGCACAGTTCTACATTTCCTATATATGGTGCCGCGGTTGATGTCAATAGAGGGGGTGGAGCCGTAGGGGTGATATAGTCGGTAGTAGATATACCATAGAGTTGTTCGTATGTGTCGACAGAGTTGGGGGGCATACTAAGTCGGCGCATGTGATTGAACATAATGCGGTGGTCCGCAACGTTGAATTGTTTAAAGCGCCCTTGAAGTCCGCGTACATGATGTAGATGTCTTTGTTGAAATTTTTGCGTCCTCCAACATCATGACGATGGAGGCGAGGGCGTCGTTGATGATGCGAAGGAGTCGGAAGCCGTCTTGTTGCTCGCTGAGGTTGCCGTGGGTTTTTTGCGTACTTAGAGTATGCGTCTTTGGTTAGTGCGGTCCAGAGTTTGAGCAAAATGTTCATGAGGGCAATGGGGCGGTAATTGTCGAGGAGAGTCGGGTAACCTTTTTCTGTGTAGTAAGCAAGTGGTGTTGTGGCACCAATCGGATGGGGTATAAGTATCATGGGCGAGGAGGGATAGGAGGGAGAAGAGGGCGGAGCGGGTCGCATTGGGTAGGGTTTTTATGATGTCGTTGGGGATGCCGTCTCGGCCGGGGGCTCTGCTAGTGCCTAGCGAGTTGGCCGTTTTATCAAATGTATCGCGTGCTGTGATCATGTCGGCGAGTGTGAGGGAGGGGTCCCCTCGGGGTTCGATGGCGAATGGGTCGGGGTTGTCGGGGTGTTCCCACGGAGGAGTGGAAAGCTTTGGTAGGGTGGGACGGGTGAGTTCATTGTCGAAGTGTGAATTGATCGCGGCTATGACATCGCGAGGGGAATCTATAGTGGTTGTGTCGGGGCTGGTGATTTTATGTAGGGTCGAGGCGGCGTTGTAAGGGGGTTGAAGGCCGTTTTTTTGTTTTGAGTAGTCGGTGGTAGGATTGCGGCATAACTTCGTAAGCCGTATTGGCGCGGGATTCATTTTTATTTAATTTATCCGTAATGGCTGCGTGGAGGAGGTGGCGGATGCGTCCCTGACAATTGTGTTTGATGGTATCAAGGTTCATGTAGTAGTTAGTATGAAGGAAGAGCTGAGCGAGGGGGAGTGGGCCGCGGTTTTGCTGCAGCGGCGGAGGGTTTTGGTGAGTTTACGGGATTTTTTCAGTGAGCCAAGTGGTGTCGGGGGGGGGGGGGGGGGGGGAGTTTGGGGGTCGCGCGGTTTTCTTGAGTTGGGGCCATATGGAGGCTGCATAGTCCATGTGGGTTGATAGGAGGGTAGTTAATCGCGAGGCAAGGGTGTTCATGTCGTATGTATGTGGAGGTTGTAGATGCGGTTGCATTGAATATGTCATCGTGGAGAGAGGCGGTTTGGTTGATGAAGTCGGGTGTGATGGTACGGCATTCGTTTATGCTTTGTTGTGTGAAGTGGGGCTTTGTAGTTGTATTTGCGGGTAGAGTGTGGGTGGTGTGAGGGGTTGTCGGGCGAGGGGGGTCTGGCGATGAGGGCGGAGGAGGTTGGGATAACGAGATGTACGGCCGAGTGGTCAGTGAAGTGCGAGGGGGATGGGAAGACTGAGATGGCGGATGGGGAGGGAGTGAGAGAGGAGGGGGTGGAGAGCCAGTGGTCGAGACATCCCCCGCTGCGGGGAAGGTAGGGATAGGGAGTGAAGTGGTTGTAGGTGGGATTTGAGGAGGGAGGTCAGGGCGGGGTGTTATGTACCTTGTTGTGTGGTGGTTTGGAAGTCTCCACCCATAGGACGCGATATTTAGGGTGGTCGTCGGCAGGTCGGGGGCCCCTGGATGCGACTTTTGCATACACGCGGGTGAGATGGGGGGTGTGGACGGCCCCCGCGTCCGCCACCTCTACCAACTCTTACCCCGACCTTTCCGACCACACATTCGAAGAGGAGGTCTACAACCTCCTCACTCGCCTAGGCTCCCGCTCTGAAATCCACTCCCCCTCACCCGCCACCACCACCCGCAACAGATGGGCCACCAGAGAAGACCTCCTCTCGGCTCTCCGTCAAACATTCCACATCCAGACAGAACTCTACTCAGACCCCCTCAACAAATCACTCCACTCGCACACCTACCACTCACTCTACCCCGAAGACATAGTCTTCTCATCCAGCGGCAGCAATGCCCCACACACATGGCAAGGCACCAACATTGCCAACCCCGAATACGACCACGAATGCATGCGCAGGGCCATGGAACATGCAATCACCAGCGCACACCGCACAGCCACACACACCCCCAGCGCAACCATCCTCATACTCCCCCGTTGGGAACACACCCCATACCGACACTCCAAGTATATCAACTCCCCCTACACACATCACCTATACACCCTTCCCAATGACGCGAACACCTTCTTACCCCCGACCAACACACTGGCCATCCCACCCCTACCCCTTTCGGAACACGCTGGATGGTCGACATCTACCTAGTAGCTAACTCCCTCGCTCTCCACACCCTACCCTCACACACTGCCATGACCGCACTCCACAACACCCTCGAGTCCATATACGACACACACCTCCCGAACCCCAACATCACCATCCCACCTCCACACGTCATAGACTCCTACTCACCACACTCCGCAAGCATATACTACTTCCCCTCCAACCCCACTCACCCCCTTACCTACCCCATCCAAGAACGCACACAACTAACATACTCCCCCACCAGAGGCACTCCTGCTTGGAACTGGCAGGACTTCGTATACACAGACGGCTCTAAAAAAGGAAGCAGCTCCCCTCTAGGGGCCGCAGCCACCCACCCAGCCTCGGACACCAACGTCAAAATCCTGGTGACCTCTACCCCTCCCTCCCATACTATCAATCGAGCCGAACTAGCTGGCATTGACATAGGCCTCCAACTAGGCCATACCCACCTCCTAACTGACAGTGCGTGCTCCCTCCGTCTCATACAAGGATACCTTAACTGCCCCTCCGCTTATAGGCATAACATCCACCGCGACACACTCCTCTCTATCACACACACCATCATCACCCGCTGCAACGCAGGCATCCGCACACATCTCGGGAAAATTAAAGCACACAACCACTCACTCGGCAACGACCTCGCTGACGCACTCGCTAACCAGATAGCGGATGGCCAAACACCAAACACCACATACAACACAGGCTGCGACGTGTCCATTGGTCACTGGACCTGGCCTTACACCCTCATACCACAGACTCAAGGGGCACCCATACCTTACAAATACACAAACCTCAAAGCCGACGCACACACACACAGCTGCAAACATACACTTACACCCCTCTCACAGACATCCAAACACGGCGCCCTCCTCGCCCGCGCCGCGGCAGACGGCGCCGACTTCACCTTCCACAAAAAACACACAACACTCACCAACACCCAATTCACCCACAAACAAGAGTTCATATGGGGCGTCCACAACACCCGCCTCCTCACACACAACCCCACCATGAGATGTCCCATGTGTGGCCAATTCACCAGCAACGGCCACATGGCCGGTAACTGCCCTTCCATGTCTGGCCTAAGACAGGACCGTCACAACAGCGCGCTACAACTCCTACTCTCCCTCCTGGAACGCCACAACGGAGGACGCTGGGAGACTATCACTGCAGACTTCGGTAACAAGCCCATCAAATCCTTCACCCGCCCCACCCCCCCCTCCACCCCCCTCGACTGCCACCCTCCACACCCCACCCACATGCCCACCCGCCTTGTTGACGCAGACGAAGGTCTCTCGCCCGACTCTCTAACCTCGTGCCCCGCTATCCTCCCCCCCGAAATCCTCCCACCTGCACTACGTCCCCCGGCGCACAAACCCGATTTCATACGCCTCCTCGAACCTCGCTTCGTAGGCCACAACAACGGCCGCCGCCGATACTCATCTATCAGGAAAATACAGATAGGGGAATGGAAGTACTGCACAGACCACAACCTCTCACACACAGCTAGCTTGATTAGGGACAAATACACACCCCTCGCAAACGCCATCCGAAACCACTGGCCAGGTACCGAAGTCGATATCTTACCCATAGTCATGAGCCGCACGGGAACCCCGCACTCGACCACCATAGCAAGTCTCACCTCCCTCCTCACCCTCCGCACCGACCCTCCCGACAAACTAATCACCAAAGCACGACTCGACACATCTCGCATCCTTTCTTCACTCCACGCACACACCGTCCAATGGCTACATTATCTCCTCCTTGTCTACCGCACCAAATCACGCACGACCACTCGCCGAGCCTCCGCATAACGCACCTCCCCAAGCCATCCTTGCACACCGCTTTCAAACCGCTTCAGACCCTCCCCGGGGGGGAGTAAAACCCCCGACCACACTTGGAGAGGTTGGACATAGGTGGTTCACGGTCTAGCCCTGACTTATAAGTTCCATGTTTGACATAGTTGGGAGGGCCCAGAGACAGCAGCCGACGCATCCGGCCTTTGGTGAAAAACCGGCGCATACGGTACATGTTGTAAACAATTTCAATTTCAATTTCAATTGGGGGGTGTGGAGTTGGGGAATGTATGCACCGATAAGGAGGTACGGGGTGCCAGAGTGGGGAATGAGGGACATGCCCGTGATGTGGGTTTAATGTTTTAAACCATGAAGATGGGGGGAGGGGGTAGGACAATGGCGGAGTGGAAAGATGATTTTCAAACTGCGAAGAGGACTCTCGCGTGGGATGGGGCACCTGTGATTGTTCCGGATGTGTGCTCTTGAGGAGGTATTGGAGTAGGGTGACGCGCCAGCGAGATTTGTGTGTTATGTGGTTGGTTTCGGTGAGTATGAAGACGTCCGGTTGGTGAGTGATGGCGAGGTGGTCGACATCTGGGATGGAGGTGTGGAGACCGCGGGTGTTTAGGTTAATGAGGCGTAGTGGTTGGGGGGTGTGGTGAGGGAGGACGGGTTGTAGGGTGTGAGTGGGGGATTGGGGTGGAGTGTCGGGGAGTGTGTGGGTGGGTCGGGGCTGGGCGGTTGGTGGTGGGGCTGGAGGTAATGTGGGTTGAGAGTGGGAGTGGGTCGGGAGTGAGGGAGGGGTGGGCCGTGAGTGGCGAGAGTTTGAGAGGGGGGGGTGGACAGCGGTTGAAAGTTGTGAGCGACCAGTAGGAAGGGGGGTGGAGCGGAATGTGTGGTACCAAATAAGGGAGTGTAGTGTATAAACTGTGTTGCGGGGGTCAAAGGGGGGAGGGGTGTATGGTTGGCCAGGCGGTGCTGTGAGTATGTGGTAGGTGTGGAGGAGTACGTGGGTGTCGCACGACCACGCGTGGTCGGTGTCGAGTTGTCGCAAGGGTTTGAGGATGTGGAGGGAAGGAGTGGGGGGTGGGGTGGTGGGGTTCCTTGCTGTGAGTAGCGAGATGGTGCGGTGGAGGAGTTCCGCGGTGGAGGTGGGTGGTGGAGGGAGTCAATCCAAATGGGAGAGGTGTTGGTGATGTGTAAGAGGCCAAATTGTGCGTGTTGCCATATGATGATAAGTAATGGGTGGTGGGGTGTGCCCGGTTGTGTGGGTGTACCCCTGTTGGAAAATGTGAGTCCACTGGCTGGGGAAGACCCCATGGTGGTGGTGGGTTCTACTTCATTGTTTTTTATGATAAAGTATGAGGCGTAGGGAGAGGAGTGGAGTTTGGCGATGGAGGTTGCTATGGAGTATATGTTGGCAAGTTTTTGTTATCGTCCCTATTGGAAGGAAGGCACAGCAAATATATCGAGGTTACAATAAGGGTGGGGAGGCCGTATTCGAGGTTTGAATCGGCGGGTTTGGTGACGCCAATCGGGGGGGCACATTTGAGGGCGGGGTCAGTAGGGGGTGGGGTTTGTGTGAGGTGTCCATGTGGTTTTTTATGAGGAGGGTGGGGGTGGAAAGTGGTTGGTTGGGAAAGTGGGGTGATGTGGTGGTGGAGTCGGTAACTTGTGGGTGGGGAAGGGTTGGAGGTGGCTGGGGAGGTTCTTTTGCGGGGCGGTTCGGAGGTTGTGTGTGTGAGTGGGGTGGCGGAAGAGCCCATGGGTCCATCGGGGTCTTTGGTGATGGTGGGGAGGGGAGTGGGGTTGGTGGTGGTGAGGCGTGGTTCGGGTGAGAAAGATGAGGGGGTGGTCGTGGTAGTGAGGGCGGCTGATGTTTCCGGGGAGGTGGAGCGGCGTTTCTAGGAGGGGTTTAGGGTAGGATGCACGGTGGGGTTAGGATTTGAGTATGCGGAAGAGAGTTGAATGTCGGGAAGGGAGTCGAGGTCGAAGTGGGTGTCATCATCGGTGTCCATCATCGAGCTGTCGGAGGACTCAAGCTACCACTTGGTGATAGTGTTGACGTCAAGTAGGTGTCGGGTCCATGAGGGTTGGGAGGGTTTCGGAATAGGGTTTTGTGTATGGAAATGTTGACGGGTTGTGGTGATGGTGAGATGGTGAAGACTGGATCCGAGAGTCGGGCCCTACCAAAGGTGAGGTAGTGGTGTGGGTTGATTTTGAGTATGCATGTGGCGTGTATGTGTGAACTGCGGTGAAGGAAGGTTTGTTTGAGTGGGATGGTGGCTGTGCCGTTGGTAAAGATGAGAATGCATGACATTGCTGTGGTGAGGGAGATTTGGATGCTGGTGTGGATGAGGGTGGAGGGGGGGTGGGAGCGGTAATAGGAGCTGTCGGGGAATCTTTGGAGGGAAGTGTGATAAGTGAGGTCGAAGGTGAGGGGGGTGAGTTGTGTGAGTGTGAGTGGGGGCCACTATATTCGCTTGATGTCTAATGGAGGAGTGTGCATAGCCACTGTGAAGGGGGGATGACGCCGTCAACGTCAATGGAGGGGTGGGAAAGTGATTATTGTGACTGGGTGAGGAGTGTGGTGAGGCATGTGGCAGCCCAAGAGGTGCATGGGACATGGCATGTGACTAGGGGGGTGTGACGGTGATGCTATGAATTTGGTGGGTGGTGGTATTGTTGTGTGATAGGTATTTGGAGGAATGTGTATGCGTATATGGCCGGACTGTAGTGAATGAATGGGGTTATTGGGCATGTGGAGGACATTTGCCCAAAAATAGGGGGGTCATTCTCGATCGGGGTGGGCTCGTCGACTGGTTGGAGGGCGTCCGCGAACTGCAGGAGGAACTCCGGGAGGTCTTCTATATGGGAGGTACGGGTCGGCGACGAGCCGCTCTAGGCGGCAGTGAGCTCTGCTGCAAGGCGGTCAGTGAGGAGATTTTGGACCATGCAAATCGCGTCTAGGCCATTGAGAGCTAAGAAGAGGGGGAGCTGAGTTTGATGCGACGGCCTGATTGTTTTAGGGCCGTCGCATGTCGAATACAATGAAATTTTTTATGTGTCCGAGTATCATGAAGGGGGGGGGGTGGGCGGTAGCGCGAGGTGGGGCGGGACCGCCCGATCGGAATGGCCGATGAAGCTAGTTGATATAACATACCCACTGCCGAGCAAGAGGTGGATATGTCAAGGCGGACTTCCTAGTAGCCAGTAGTGAGGTCTTGAGAGAGTGGGGTGAAGTCGGAGTGCAGAGGCGTCGTGGGGCTGTGTGTGCGAACGGTCGAGGCCATCCATCGCGTGTGGTATGCGAGTTCCCGACCGAGTATGTTGTTCGAGCGGGTAGTGAGGTCGTCGATCTTATTCGCGCTGTCGAGTGGCCAGCGACAAACGACCGAGCACACGGAAAGCAACGAGTCTGAGGGGTCCGTCGATTCGGACAGAAAAACTCCATGTATCCAAAAACTAGCAAGTTCGGGGGGGGGGGGGTGGAATACTAGCGTGTGAGGAGGTATGAGTCGACCATACGGGCCGAGAGGTCAACGGCCCGTCCCATATTAGTGGTTGACATGGGAGCGGCGAGGACCCTGGGTGATTGGAGCCCCCGGCCATGGGCATACTCCAGAGCTGAGCCGAGGTCGGTGTCTTCGGTGGGAAGCTTGGGCGCCGTGAGGAAGGGAGCCAACGGGTTGCGGCATGTATCTCGGATAAACATGCTCTTTATGTTGTACATTTTAATTACGTAGCACGTTGTCTAGCCACTTGAGTTAACCTAGCAATTTACAATATTGCAAGCGAAAAGCGTCCGGACCCCAAGGGCTCATCGAACGACGGCTCTTCTCCGTTTATCGGACGCACTATCAAAATATCGGACGGCCGTCGGACGAGTGAAGGCATTCGGCGTTGACGCATGGGCAAGAAGGCATTTAGTAGGTATGATGTTAATTTGACCGAAAGCGAATCACATTGATTGGGTGCCAGCCAATTTGAAGATGCCCCAACCAAGTAACCCGTGTGCTAACGTGCTTCCGAGGCTCCCTGCGTGCATGAACTTTCCCAAAACTCCCCTACCCAAGCCTTGATTATGTTATTGGCGACAAAAGAAGACGTTTAACGGCACTTCGTGCACTTTATGTGTGTTTGGTGATAATTTCGTAGGCCATGTGGCTTAAATCTTTTAACATTTAAGGAGTCGCGACATGCCGCAAAAGTGACGCCCACCTTTTAATGATTGGATAGATTATCGTAATTCTGACAGGTAAATGATAAGGTACAGTCATCGTCGATGACATGCGAATACATGTATACGATAAGGCTAGGGATCGATGATATCATCCGGACTATATCGACGTATTTCGTGGTGCTTTCGGAGACCCCGAACGCGAAATATACCCGAAATCGCAGCGAAATGCACTTGAAAAATATCGCAGATACCATCGACCCCTAGCTTTAGTATACGAGTGGCCCGTAGTTCTTTTTACCTGTCGTTCTTTGCATTTTTGTAAGCATTTTTCTGTGTATTTTATATGCACAAACTTTATGTCTCTCACTATTCCATGGAGGCCCATAGTCGTGATACTTATTTTTCACACACGGACACAAACACAGACTCAGACACACAAACACACACACGCACACACACACACACACACACACACACACACACACACACACACACACACACACACACACACAAAGGCTAGGGATCAAGTGAATTTTGTCGATGTTGATGGTAATGATATTTTGCAACGTCGATGTTGATGGTATTGATATCTTGGATTGTCGATGTTGATGGCGTTGATAGTTTGAGATGCTGACATCGATGGCAATTTAAGCCGATATTATCGCCGATGTATCGATATTTGGGACGATATATCGATACACCGGGCTTAAATAATCAATATTTTACGATTGTTTTGATAATTGATGGCATTGATGCGAGCGCTACTGCCATCGTGTCGATGTCGATGTCGCAACCTATCACATCGATGGCACTATCACCATATGATGATGATACTATCGACGATGCATCGATGGTTGATCCCTAGCCTTTACACACACGCACGCACACATCACACACACACACACACAAATCACACACATACACACACGCACACACACACACACACACACACACATCACACACATACACAAACACTTTCTTATCTCATTATGTATTTTTTTGTAATTATGCACACACACCCTGTGTGTCTCACTTTGTACTTTTGTAAGCACAGAAATAATGCTCCTGTACCAATCGTAGCGATGCGCAATAGTCAAAGACGTATCCAAATCCCAATCCCAATGAGTGCATGTCCATCTTTTTAGAAAATGGTTACAAGAAGAACAAGAAGAGCACGGACATGGAAAGTGGGTGGGGATCTGTTAGCTCTAGCATCCCGTTGCCTAGTGCTTATGTACAAGGTAGCTATTTGTCATCCTAGTACTTAGTGTTATGCTATTAGCGGTACTCTATTCCCTATTAGTGGCAGTCGGCCGGCCCTTGCCGGTGCCTTCGCCGGCCGCCATCTCTCTCTTCCCACTTCTCTAGTCACCACAGCCGGCCCCCTTGTGGGGCCGGCACGACCTCCGTGTAACTATCCGTTCCCAACTCTAACAAGTTATGGGCCCTCCACCAAGTTACACTAGAGAAGAGCGTGTGTAAAGCGCTCGGCGCCACGCTAGTCCTACCTACTCCCACGTAAAAAAGAGTAAAGCGTGTGTAAAGCGCTCGGCGCCACGCTAGTAATTTCTCGTCCCACCGACCCCACGCTTCGCCTTCGAGTTGGTTGTCCGCGTCTGTCCTACCATATCCAACGGGAGAAGAGCGTGTATAAAGCGCCCGGCGCCACGCTCACCCCACCCAGTTTTCAGTCTCACCTAGCCTTCAGCCTACCGATGCTCTCGACCGGATATGGTTGTTTAAAACCGACCCGCGAAAATTCGGCCCGTGCGTACTTTAATGAGTACTCTTATTGTTTTTTCCCGAGGCAACGCCGCAACGCTCACCTAATTTAGTGGGGAGCTTACTATTACCACGGCGAAAGGGGGGAGTCAACACGAGCAGCGCCCGTCTATCCCTTTGCGTGTCTACATGCTCCTTACAACCCTGTTGGCTTTGCTTCTTCCTCGCCGGTCGCCCTCATGCGTCGGCTAATTCGCCCGTGGACAGTTTTTCCCGCTCCATGTCAGAATAGTACATTCCGCAGTACATTTGGAACCGCTTCATATCGGCAACTCGCTGGTAGCGGCACATTCGTGTGAGCGCATGTCGCTACACCTACCCGGCCTGAGACACCCGCTACAACCACTACACCTTCGACCAAGATGGCACCTTCCTCGACGCAAGCTAGGACGACGTCAAGACCTCGGCTACCTTGAGGGGGGGTGTTAGCACTAGCATCCCGTTGCCTAGTGCTTATGTACAAGGTAGCTATTTGTCATCCTAGTACTTAGCGTTATGCTATTAGCGGTACTCTATTCCCTAACTAATAGTGGCGGTCGGCCGGCCCTTGCCGGTGCCTTCGCCGGCCGCCATCTCTCTCTTCCCACTTCTCTAGTCACCACAGCCGGACCCCTTGTGGGGCCGGCACGACCTCCGTGTAACTATCAGTCGTCGTTGTTCGGGATCAAGCTTGTCTAGCGGGATTTGTTTGGCGGAGGCAAGGTATGAGGCAATGCCTAGTGGAACCTCTGCATTCACGATGGCTCCGGCTAAACCGGTGATAGTGCAAGGGGAACCCAACGCGCGAAGAGTTTCAAACCTCCAACCATCGACATGAGGACTAGACTTTCGAGGGCATCTAGCAACGACCTCCGTAATATCAACTTCCGAAGCATGGAGATTGATACGAGGGAGGGAGAAGGGATCCGGCAACACGTCCGCGAGGTCGTCATCGTCTTGTGGGTGCAACAGTGACAATTCCTCGTGCACCCCACGACCACTTGCAACGGGGTTGGAGCTTAGGGCCCCCATAGCACGACGGTACTCCCCAACCGTAGCTAGACTAGCCGCCCGGTTGGCAACCTTGCCCGAGACGCCGGTATGAAAGGGTTGCGAAAGGGAGATGGGGTCGGTACCGGCCCTCGAAAGTGAGGTAGGTGGGGGCGCCCGCCCGTTGGTAAGGGATGCGTGAGCGCGAGCCGCGAGCGGCGGAAAACAACGTATCGAGGTCTCTTGACATCCAATGGGCTAAGCGTCCATCTTTTTTCCCCCAAAAAAACACATTTGTAGTACCAAAACCCAATCGAGCTATTGATAAGTGGACACACCGATAGACAGACACACCCACACACATACACACATATTTTAGCAAATTAATGTAATAGGACTTGCCCAGATTTTCAAGTATTTTCTCATCCGTCGAAAAGTGCCGCCACTCGGTTTCGATCCGAGGACCTCTGGATTCCTCACTCCGTGTGGGTTATGTCATATCGTGTGTTATGAGACCAACGCGCTACCGACTGCGCCATAGCGGCTATATGACAAAGCTCGGAATTTGGAAAACTATATATATTTTTACTATTGCAAGCCACTAACCTCATATAGTTGTGCGGATTACCATCTCCAAATTCCCGCCGCCAGTCTCGGTACCAGTACCAGTACTATCAAGGATTTCCTGGTACGATCCCCTTGTGATGTAGGAGTTTCAAACTCGTGGTGGGTGATCGATACAGCGATATCGCTATATTATTTATCATATTTTGTTTTAATAATGAAGATTTGTCGAGGGAGTTCCTCGCCCCCCCCCCCCCCCCGTGTTTCCTTTGCTAGGTCGTCTGTGACTATGTGCACAGTGCAGTTTCTCCCTCTGCTGAATTGCCATAACTTAGATTCCGTGAACCTCTTGTGATTCTTTCCCTCTCTGTCCCCCCCTCCCCCTATTTCCCCATCGTCGTGTCTATGGTGCTTCCAGAAATTCTTCATACGGATTAATTTATCATGCGGCCACAATCCAAACAAGGAAAAATCTGACTGCCAGCGTCACATGTCCTTGGTTGGCGAAACGGCCTGTTCTTTTAAGGCGGCACTCCCGGCGCGGGCGCGGGGAGCCATCCGCTTTGATATTTGAATAATACGAGATAACAATAATAACGAATAATTCTTGCTACACTGCTCACCTTCTGCTGCTATTATTATTCAATCTACCATTGAATTCCGCCTTGTTTATTATTTCACGTGTATCACGATATGACGAGCTGATATGAAGCATATTCTCATGTCATCGGTGAATAAACAGCAACTGAGAAACAGTACATCATTGATACAGGCCGTACCAGTAACGCCAATCTGCTTCTACCTGGTACCTATACATTTTTAAATAATAATTTAAGATACTCCATCTTTATTTACGTACGGGTGCCAGAATAATAGCATATTTCTTTACACTGATTGTCGGTGATGATTGTCAACATGACTTACTTTAGGTAGTTGATGGGCACCGGAAAAGAAGTCCCTGAAGCTGGGGGAGGCTTGGCTATATCGCTCCTCTCGACCACGCCGCCCCGACTTCCGTACTGGTAGCAAGGCTGTGCTACTTTTTGTTGATGCTGAGCAACTCCTCTGTGCTGCTGTTAAGAAAATATCCCTGAGACGGCCGAAAGTCAGCAGAAAGGGCTACGGGCGGCGGCAAGGCACACCACCGTCTTTCGTTATCAGTTTCGTTCATTTACCCCGTAGCGACGTTTCGACGGCATAAATATGGCGCTCCGGGTTCTAGGGGCAGGAAAACGAGTTGCCGCACTGGGAGCCAGACGCCCGGTGCTGGCGACGTGCAGGCCTTTCTCGGGGCAACATCAGGGTGCTACGTTCGCTACGGAGCAATCGAACGTAAAGGATGCGTTCAAATACTGTCGAGAGCAGGTGAGGCCGCGAGACAGCTCTCGGCTGCGCCAAAGCAGCGACCCGCACGAACTGGAATTGGTTGGTAGGTGTGGAGACACAATCAAGTGGAAACGTTTCAGAGGCTGAATGAAAATGTCGTGCATAGGTGCAACGCTTCGATCACGACAACTACCTGTGGGTTCTTAAGCTACCTAAGGACACTCAGGTGCGGCCGCCGACGACACCCGGCCACTGAGCTACTCCACCACCCATCATAACTTCCACTTCGAATTGAGCACGCGCGATCGTGAATGCAGGCGGCCACCCTGTGTCTACGTGCATTCAACGTCGAGACTGCACTCGTGGCGGACGCATCAAAGGAGTCACAAATACAACAGGTGGGCAGTGTGGGACGGGTGGCAGTGGTGTCCTTTGATAGTGTTGGGCTGTTACTCGAGAAGGAGCCGGACAGCCTCTGATCCACTGCCAATGCCAATGCTGGGGCGTAGATGCGAATCTTGTGGTGGAGGGAGGCCGTCAAGGCGATTTTCAGCAGCACGGAGGCCACACCGAAGCATCCTGTGGTGCAGGCGTTGGAGTTTGTGGCCAGCGCGCGGCCGCTGAGTCGTTACTGGCTTCAGCGGGTGATCACAGCAAGGGAGGAGGACCTGGTGGAGACGGGGCCACCCAACACGCTTGCTGATCTAGAGGCGTATGCAGAGAGCACACAGTCTGCCCTCCTCTACCTTCAGCTGGAGGCGGCGGGCATTAAGGACAAAAACGCAGACCATGCTGCCAGTCATCTCGGAAAGGCGGTGGGCCTGGCTACCCTTCTGCGCGGGATGCCACACCATGCGCAGGCCAGACGGTGTTATTACCCGGTGGAGCTTCTCGCAAAGCATAAGGTGAAACCTGCTGTTCCAATGCGCCTTGCTTAATTCACACTAGTCGAATAACTGACCCCACTCAATCCCATCCATTCTCAGTTCAGCCAGGAGGACCTTTATGCAGGAAAGAGCAGCGATGCGCTCAAGGTGCGGCGGGCATGCACATCGCATGTGACTAAAAGGCTGGTGCTGTGGCGATTGTGAGGGCATGGAGTGACGCTGGGTGTTGTGTGACGGAACTTGTGCAGGATGCCACACTCTCAATTGCGGGTGCTGCAAAGGCTCATCTTGACGAAGCTCGCGCGCTCTGCGCCGCTATGCCTGCGGAGGCACGGCCGCTCATGCTCGGGGCCATCCCTTGCCGACTTTTCCTGGACGCGCTGCAGGTATGGTAGACACAACCCTCATGCACTCCCTCGCTGTCCCACAGTTACAACAATCGCTTAGACAGCATAATCTGTTCATAGCTTATCAATATTTACACCTATGATAATCATTTACATGCTACATTGAATTGGGGGTTTCAGAGGGTTCTCCACACAGAATTGTGAAACATGGATGGTCTACAGGCAGCCGACTTTGATGTCTTTGATCCTGCACTGCACAAGCGAGGCGGGGTATCCCCACTCAAGCTGCAGCTAGAGATTCAGTGGGCCTCGATGAGGGGTACGTACTGAAGAGGCCGGACACTCGCCCAGAGAGTAGCTACTAGGCATTAACAATAGACCCGTGATCGCCGCAGTGTGCGATATAATTCAGGGGGGGGCTTGGGGGCGGGGGGGGGGGGGGGGCGGGGGGGGGGGGCTAAGGGAGAAAGACCCTCAGGAATTGAAAGGCCGAGGCACTTGTAGAAGAGCGTATGATATATAGTTCGGTAGCTCATAGCCAGAACTGGCGTAGGAACTCGGGAATCAGCCTGATGTTTTAACATGGCGGGTAGAGGAAAAGAATTCAAATGAAAAGAAGTGAGGAAAAGAGCGCCAACGGACGAGTCGGCGCACTTTTCAACCGCTGCGCTGTTGCCGAGTCGATTTGGGCGCTATCGGCGTGTTAAATTGAGAAGAAGCTGCCAGTGTGAGCCTGGGCTTTGATGAGGGGCGTCCTTTGTGACGTGGAGCAAGGGACGGGGTTGAAACGCGCGCGTTGGGCGGAGCGACGAGCTGCTGCGGAGTGAATGAGTCCGGGAGGGTCACGACTGGCAGTAGCTCCAGTACTTCCGGCGGCGGCGTGTACCTCACGCGACCAAGGCATACGAAGCGGTTTAGCTTAGCGCTGTCGTCCTCATGCATTCGGATAATTCGCGACATGAGTAGAGGGCCATTTATTTGGAGTAGCGGGCAGTCACGGTCGCCACGTAATTCGCACGAGAACTGTAGAGTCGCCAGGGCTAGATCAGCCACCTGAACTCGCGCCATAACACGCCGTTCCCACAGCTTGTAAAAGCAAAGCCCGGAAATGCGCATCCAAAGCTCGCCGTACTGTTTGTCTCCGGGAACGCAGCAGCGCTGTAGAAAGAACTGGATATTCGTGTTCGTGGGGCTTCCCGCGGCAAGCAGGTCCAGTGTGAAGAACGACTCAGGAACGGACATGTGCGCGGACGTCTGCCGTTGCTGAAGCGCTGTTGAACTGACCACCTTCGGCGGCGGGCCTGGCCAGGCCATTGGAGACGACATCGGATGCGCTGAAGCAGCCACCATGGTGGCCATATCGATGTTCGTTTCGCGGTAGAAACGCGCAATCTTCGTTTCAGGCGTGTTCCGTGTTTTTCCGCTGGTGTTGCGGCGCCGCTTGCGCTGCCGCCCGATCTCACGTCCCGAGGCTGTACTTCACCTCCCGAGGCGCCACTCGGCGTTGCCACCAGGCTCACCGCACAAAAACAGGAATCACAGCAGCTTGAGGGTGGTTCAGAATTTAAGGGTGCCCTGACGATACAGCCAGATCTCAGTGTTAGGCGATGTCGGATGTCGAGGACCCACCGCCCAGTTTAAAGACCTGTTTATTCGTGCCGCCGTGCTGCATTTGCTCGTGCGACGAAGCGTCATCGCCATTTCCCCGCGGCTCGGCGTTGCCTCAGCGACCGCGATATATAATATATCGCTACCAATATTGTATTCGCATCCTAGTAGCGCGAGACCTGGCACTTTTACCGGACATATTTTGGTACTGTGCCTCTCAGGTGTTGTACGTAATATGCAACTTTATTTACTGTACTAAACGTTGGTTACACGAAGAACAAGATGAGCACGGACATGGAAAGTGGGAGGGGAAACAAAAGGGCAAGAGTGACAAGAGGATCACGGAATCCAAAGCACGGCAAAAGGAAAGCACTACATTGTGCACAAACCTAGCAGATTAAACTAAGGAAACTACAAGGCCACGCCGAGAATGCAACACGTGGAAGCGACAAGCGGCGCCTCACGCACCGCTCGAGGAAGCACGGGGACGCTTGCGGCCCATGGCGCGGGTGAAGAGCGCCGTGGCATGAGAAGGCATCCCAGTAGAGGAAGAAGCGGCCTCCACGCCGTCCGCAGCGGCGGACAAACCGCGCAAGACGTTGTCCGTGTGAGCAACATGGACGGCGAGAGAGACCTTTCGACGCAAGGCGACCAACAACTTGCCCACATGCATCCCTTTAGATGCGGCTGCCTGCTTGGCTAGCTCCGTCAAGAAAGCCGTGGCGTGGCCGCCGAGAGTACCAAATTCCGTGACAGCAAAGGGAATGAAACGGCTGTCGGGGCGACTCCTCACCCCCTTCGAGTACTTTTCGAACTTGGTCTTCTCAGCACGGCGGAGAGCGACTTCGGGTGACGGGGGGCCAGAAACGCCGAACAAACCGGAAACCACGGCATCAAGGGCAAGTTTTGAGCCTCGGATGCCGTGATAGTGCAAGATACCCACATCCGCGGGGAGACCGTCGTTGCCGTTGGGGAGTTGAACTAACATCGTGGGATCTGTGAGAACCTCGACGCCAACCCCGAGTGCGCCACGAACCTCGGAGATGATTTCCGCAAGGGCCGTCACTAACCAAGAGTGAGCGGTGTGGACCGAAGCATCTCCGCCGCATCGAGCCAAATGGTCCGCGAAAGCAATGGCCCACGCATCGTCCGACATGTCAACACCCGCCGACGAGAACGCACCCCGCATAGCTTGAACCGAGAGATGGCAAGAAACACAAGCATGGGGGGAGCGTAGAGTAGAGAGGATGCGGGATGAGGGTAGGCCGAAGATGCGACTGACCGCGACGCGGAAAAACGCGTCGTAGTGCTCAGGGAACTTGTCACGGAGCTCGTCCAAGCGACCGGAAGTAGGCGGGTCCGAAGCCAAAAACGCAAGGGCGCCGTGGCCGAAAGGAGATAAAAAGCGCCTAGACTCCGGCCGAGCGCGGTTGGAAAACGTGGGAGCGAGCTTCGCTAAGCGAAGCAAGTTGACGCGCTCACTGATGTCGGCTTGTAGCTTTGGAAAGATGTCCGTGGCAAACGCCGAAAGGGGTACGAGCGAGGGTAGACCATCAAGGGACCGAGAAACGTCCATTAAACTGACTCGTTAAACGTCCATTATTCAATTAAACGTCCAATACCTCTCGCGCTCGGACGTGGTCTCATTATCAAAAAGTGTGCTCATTATTTACAATATATCTCATTATTCATCAGCAAAGAATGTGATGATGAAGGTTTATTTATTACTGTCCTTTTCAAAAAGCAACTACACTCCTCCACAAAAGTCTGGATATGCAATACGTTAAGCATAAGCTAGTCAAGAACACGCTCCCCTACCTCCACGTCAAGCACGACGACACCCAAGTACCACCCAATTGTAGGAGAGCCGGGAAGCAAGCAGTAAGCCGTCATTCGGGGTGGTTAGACCTCGGTTTAAAGCGGGTGTTGTCGGTGGAGTTTGTCGAATTAAGCCCATAAATTCCTTGGAAATCATATGAACTACACACGTCGTTATGAGCGCCACTCTTGAGCATTGCCCAAGCGCTCATACCAAGCTGCTTATTACTCCGTGTTCCATATAACTGTATTTTGGGGGAATTTTTGGAGGGGGTTTACATGCGTAGGTGCCGTGTTCAATGCGCGAGGTTTGGTTTGCGGGTGTGTAAAAAGAGCTTTGAAGTTCACGCCGCAAGCACGGGTGATGTTTTTGTTAAACAATCGAGCAAAAACGCACATGACGCAGTTTTGGGTAAACAATGCGCGTTGTAAGCATGCGAAGGCGATTGGCTTTGGGGAGGGGCGAGGTCCAACTTGGCCGGCAGTGACGCATCACGTTGACGGTGGTGTTTGGAATGCTTGGGTATGTGCTTGTGCCAACCACACCCACCCCACGCGTGGCAAACGTCGGGCATTGGGCTCGGAAATCAGTGGAAATGAAGAATTGGTAAACATATATCGACAAACCCCGCACAAGTCACATGATGAGGTGAGCCGAATTCGACGGGTGTTGCTTGGCACTGCGGCTCATCTTTGCCGGAATAATGCGGACATTACAATAATTCACAGAAAATGTGTTTGGGGATCTTTGAACTCGGGAATAGTTGCGTTCGACGCGCATTCAAAAAAATGCGTCCAACGGTACCTGTTTTAAAATGTTCGGACCGTTTGCAAGTAAGTTATGATCGCTTGAATATTGTGGCCGAAAGCAACTTGCCCTTGGGTTGTGCGCATATCGGTGGTAAGTCTACCTACGCGATTTCGTGCGTTTCCCCCACAGCGGTCTGCCCAACACCTCATCCCTCCGTCGCCTATGCATTGCATTTGTGCGATCGTCGCCTAAGCATTCATATTGCGGCGTTGTGCACCTGTTACTTTTTTCGTCTAACCAACACGGCGACTGTTTGAAAGAGCGTGCCGCACGGGTATACAAGTACACAAGCCCGGCAGTGCTCGAAATCGCCCCCCGTAGTTGTCGGCACATGCCACCTTGAGCGCCAGAGCATTGCCTATGCTTTCAGGAGATTTGTCAACATAATCGACGTATGGTTACATTTTTTACTTGTGAAGGTGCGAAATCCTGTCCGGACTTTCGTGTAAATATATATTTCATCTTTAATAATTGCAAGAAAAGTACTAAAATCGCCAATTTTACCAGGTATACCAATTAAGGGTAATTTCTTTTGCGCAGAACGAAATCCATCGTTCCTCTGCTGCCTTCTGCGCAGAACAAAATCCACCGACTTCCTTGCTCGCTACGTGCGGACTACAGTCCTAGCGGGGTCGGTCCTCAACAGTAACTCTACTTCATACACACATCTCTACACGTCTCCTGGAACATATCCCTTCCTGTTGTCTAAGATATCGCGAAAAAGTGTGTAAACGACGGGAGCGAATGACACTGC